>CAHIKZ030001222.1:0-305000 GCA_903632075.3 Acanthosepion pharaonis
AAGTTCAAATCTCATTGAGGGCTGGTCTTTCCATTCCAATTAAACACTATCATATCACTGCCATAGATTGACAACTTGAAAAGTTATGATAAAAATACATCTAAAAAATTAACATGAAAGTAATTAATAACAATGATTCATCCCATAAAAACAAAATTAAATATCACTGTTAGATATTTAAAAATGTGTGCGTATATATATATATATATATATATATATATGATAGCTGGCCACTTGTATTCAAGGATATCTGTCTATTAGGGTGGCTAGCCAATCCCTATTGCAGATGCTTGCTCAGGCACATTTGTGTTTGTTCAACACCCACAGAGCCAACTTGTGGTTTGTACTGCAACTATGATGAGCAGACCTTAGTTACAGTTTATAGGAGAGAGCATGTTATCTACTGTGATCAACAATCTAAACAAGGCCAACACACTCAAATCTTCGGTCACAATGACTTCTGACTTCATGCTAGCACAGCTATCGATGACCCCCAAGGGTTCCATCTACCCAATTTCCCTCACATGGCTTGGGTCAACCTATGGTATAGTTTTCAGGCACTTTCCAAAAGTGGCACACACTGGGATCGCCCCCTCCAGACCGATAACATCAGGAAGTCTATTTCCTGACAAATCAACTGTGGTGAGATTTGAACCGGGTCTCTTACACACACACACACACACACACACACAGCAAATTTATGTGCATATAAATGTGTGTGTGTGTAGTTGTGCATCCATTGAACACAATCTTTTATTCATAACCTCATTATTCAGCAATCAAAGTATTTTTTCTTGACCATTTAGCCCTCTTTAACATGTATTTTACGTTCCATCTTAAATGAACAATTTAAGTTTTGATTTGATGAACTTTATAAAATGTTCATATTCCTCAAGTTTTTTGAAATTGCTGATTAGACAAGTTCCACATGGAATGAAAGAATTGGTCAGATAAAATGTCTGGAGTATACGGTCCATATTGAAGAACTTTATCTCTGTTTAAAAATTGTTTTTCTGCATTTTCAGGAAACAAAATCATCGGTCAGTTTCTTTGAACCCCAAAATGCCTTTTCTGTTCCAATGCATCATTCAAACAAGCTCGTCACTAACAGTTTGTCCAAGATATTAAAATTAATAATACAGAATTACCTTTTCTTCTCACCCTGTAGATTCTGTATTTTCTTGTTGTTTTTGGTTACTAGAAACCTAGATTCAGCAACAATTTTCTTCATTTCATATTTTCATTACCAGTAACTATCTTGTCCAATAATGATGCCTTTGACAGTCAAGCAAAGAAAAAATGACAAGTATTTCAATGATGACCAATGTTCCTTTCCATAACTTCATGCAGAACATATTTTCAAGCTTTTGAATTTTTCCTAAGGTTTGTAAACAATTTACTACATTTGACTGACTGAAAAAGCAATGAAGAGCAAAGTAAACTTTAAAACACTTTTAAGATTTCCCTAACATTGTACCAAAAATGGTAATAAGAGTTTTTGTTTTACATCAATCTATGTACAATATATTTGCAATACTGTATACTATATAAAATGCAGGAACACAAAATTGCTTTGTGTACAATAATAAATCACTATTCAAATGATTTATTTTGTATAGCTTCACTTACCTTTGTGCTAGGAGCAGCTTTTCCATCAGAACATTAAATCTTAAATCCATGAATAATCTCAATAAAAAAAAAGGAGTTAAATCCTCTAAATTTACAAATTTAAAATAATGAAGTATTAGTGAAATAAATCAGATGGAGCAATTAATCAAGATTTCTGTTTAATTTAGATTTTAATGTTTTTTAACAACACAATGAGTAAATTCTTAATATTACTCTAAACATGAGAGATTTAAATTATGAGCTTTGACAATTGTATGCATGCTTAACCCAACAAATATAAATGACAATTATTTCTGTCATTGCAGTCTCAATTGTGAATGATGAAAATTTGTCACAGTTAATAAATTATATAAGTTCTTTCATGAATCATTTAACAAGACTGTTACATTCATGTCTGAGTAAAAAAAAAAAAAAATATGCCTATATATTTGTAGTTCTTTTTAATGGGAATATTTCAACTATTCATATACATAATGTTCTTTTCAAGTTGCCACCTTTTTTTTTTTTTAACTTCTGTCTATTTATTGACTGAACAAAAATAATATTGGATAGTAAATTTAACAAATAAAAGAATCAGTAATAATAGAAAGGCTCATGATTCTAGATTGGAAAATTTAAATACTAACCAGTGATCTAAGAATAATTAAATCATATAACAAAGTATAGATTATAAATATATTTTTTTTTTTATATTGACTGTTCTCTAATGGTCATATAAAGTCAACCTTTTTTTAAATACATTTTCACAATCTTTAATTATGCCCTAAGGTTTTTGTTAAAATTCTGTGGCATGTGAAAGAGTGAAGCTGACAGGTGCTATTCATTGCCCAAGGGTGGCCTGGAATTCTTCAGAGCAAGGGTATACAAATCCCTCAAGCCTTTACTATACTCACTCATCCCATCATCTCAGAGAAGAAAAGTGACCAATTTTTCATCATGCCTGAGGCAAGGCTAGGTAATTATTTGTGGAACACCAATGTTTCATTATGAGACTTCAAAAGCTTTTTGATGTAAGGCTTGATCTCCCTGTTTCTCTCTTCCATTCCCTAATTATTTCATTACATTATTGCCAGTGGGTTAAGAAATGGGTGCTTAGGGGAGGAAAAAGAAGCAGCCATAGACAGGTAGCCAACAGATGAGTCTCTACTTTTTTTTTTGTTCTTCCATGTCAGGTTAGGATGGTGAAAATGTTTAGATGGGCAATGCTACCAATGCCTTGTCACTATCATTTCTCAGTGTATCCCTGTTCAGCAAAGTGGGAGAATGAATACTTCACAAAGTATTTCCCCTATAACTACATCACATGGCCAGACAGTCATATTAACAAGCTGTTAGCCTCACAGACAGACTTGGGAGATCAATGTCTGTAGCATGACACAGCTGAATTTGAATCTGAAGTGTTTGATCAAGCTTATTATTATACCTACTGAATTTATAAAGAAAGAGATTATGTTGAAATTTTCTTTTTCTTTTGTTGTTTTTTTTTTCATTCTTGTGTGTAGAAGAAACTTGAGGTGATAGAAATGTTATTCTACAGAAGGATGCTGGGAATACCATGGACTGACAATGTGAGCAACAACAAAGTGTTAGAAAAATGGAAACAAAATGCACATTTATGGTTAACATCAGAAAGAGGCAGTTAAAATTTTACACTCCCAGAACATAATGAAGGAAAAAAGAGATCGAGGAAAATGGCGCATACTCTACCTAACAAGTTTATGCAAATGGATGACAGAAAATGGTTCAGGAAAGATAGCAAAAAGACAAAAAATAGGAAATAGGGGAGAGCCATGATTGACAACATCATGAAAGAATATGGCACATAGAAGAAAAATAGATAACTTATTTGTGCAGCTGCCATTGTTCTGGTAATTAAGCAGGCACCATGCTGATTGTTTGGTTGTAAAATTATCCACCTCTTAGCATCCTTTTAATGTGTCTTTGTACGTAATAAGTACCTGTCATAGAGGGATGGCTAACAGGTTACTTCTGCAAACCAAGTACTAATCAGTTCATTTCTCACTTCACATCTCTCTAGTGAGGACTGAACTGCAGACTAAACTAAGCTTATTAACTATCTATACATAAATTGTATCCACAGTAAGTTTAAATATTTCACTTGGAATTCAAGTTCAATGCACAAGAGAGATTTTCAAGTAATCTTTGACAAGCAAATATGAAAGTAGACAACTGCATTTTCATTGTGTTAGAAAAGTGTATCTGTAAATCTATAGCCTAATAATGAAAAAGGTATTTTATTTTACATTTCTCCCTCCTCGTCAATGTACCTAATTGGTAAGTATTAATCGCTTGCAATGAATATTATACAGTGAAATTTCAGATCAAAACTCAGTTAACAACTTTCAGGTTATGAACTTACTGATGTATTCTCATAAAATTAGGTAAATGAATGACTTGCAAACACAGTGAATAAAACAGAAATAAATTTATAAACTTCATTTGTTCTTTAAATATAAATGTTATATAGAAGTGTATGTGTGTACACACACATGAAAAGAAACAATAAAACAAGATATAATATTAATCATTAATTTTTTTAAGTAAAAGTAAGACCTTACTTTATTTTTTATACTAACTTTATTGAACATCCTATTCTCAATTCACTATTGAATTATCATCTGGTTGAACAGTCAAAAATCTCCAACAAAAAACTTCACAAACCACTTTTGACATGCTTGCTTGATTGATTCATTTGTTTTCTACAGCTTATCAACCCTTTGCAAGTTATTTAAAGCCAGAAAATATTTTTAGACTCTAAGAATTTTTTTTTATTTTTGAGATAATAATAGTTTAGTGATACAAGTCTTAGCTGGGGGAGAAGAGGTGGATTCATACCTTTGCCAAGAGTGTTTGTATGTAAATGAATATAACAACCCCAATGAGAATTGAAACTTGATTCTCTGTGACATATTTTCATCACAGTGCCTTCTGCATAACCTGAAGAAGGCTACAAAAACTGAAATGTGATGATAATAATTAAAATGAGAACATTCATCCAAGCAAATCAACTGTTTTGACTGAGACAAAAAAAAAACATCCATTCATACATTTTCTTGTTTTAAATTCTTTATGGCTAATTTTCAGGATAGCAGTAGATTACTTCCCATTGATTTGTTGTTTGATTGCCAAAAAGAATTGTTAAGATTTTGTTGATAAAACACAAGCAACAAAAGTTTCCTAACAACTCAAATCAATATGGAAACAAAAAAATAACAGCAGTATCAGAATTTGGTAAAATTTAAAACCAATTTGCTCAATTTGTTGAGATTTTAATGCCTAACTGGTTGCTCTCCTAATAACTATGGGGGGTAATAGACAAATAGAAGAAAGGTAACAAAAATAACACTGCCACAGAAAACACAGCAACTTTAAGAACAAAATGCACACAGGACTGACTTCACAAGACACTGTGTCTGGCCACTGCTGACTGATGGTTTTCTTGTAATGGGGAAAACCCAGATGTAACTGGTGTTTACAAATATGTTTACACATTATCTGGGGCCTCTTTTATGTCTGTACCAATGCATGTTTGCCACACTTTTCTCCAAAGAAGATACCTTTTAAGAGTAACAAAAGTTTCATATGACAGCATTTCTCCAGACTATAAAGATCATAAACCATTTCCTCTATCAGAAACATTTTCAAGCTTCCCTTGAACAAGTGACTGATTAACTAGCTAAGAAGTGTTATACTCTGCTGCAATTAGAACTCTTTCTGATTCATTCTGCATGTCAGCCAGATGTAAATACCAAAAGTTGTTTTCTGCACATAGGCTCTGAGTATCACATCTGGTCCACAAAGCAAGCCCCTACAATGAAAGCAATACAGTGGCCAATTGTGAACATTCCTGCCAGAAAAGCAGAGGTCCATGGGGATTGTCAAATCTGCTTAAAAGCAGGCCTCTCATAATGACCAACACAGTTGTAGGCTGAAAGAGCACCTGCCAACACTGCTTCTCTCAATACAACCATTACCTCACCTGACTATTCACACATGGAATCCGTCAGAGAATAGCTTCAACACCACCAAACAGAGACATTTAGACAATCAGCCTTAACCATCCACTACAGGACTAACCTTGCCATCATAACCATGATTTGACCCAAATCCAATTGAAACATTCTACTTGACTCACTACAGGCATATCCTCACCATCATCACCATAACCTTGTTTCATTGCTACAGAATTCAAACCAAATCTAACTAAAGCATTCCACTTAATTCACTACAGGCATGTCTGCTACACCTAATCCCTCATTCCCACTGCAACCAATGCGCCCATACACAAATCAACCCATCACCATGACCTCAATTGATCAACATGCCAACCCACCTTACCAGACAGTTCAGCTTCAGCATCTCAGCATCAGACAACCACTGGCCCATCAATACCATAGATGATCAATCAACATGTGCATCAAACCCAATCAATGGCAAAATCCACTCTGAACCTATCCTGTGACCACAGCCAAACCAACCCAATAAATCAGTAAACTCCCAGCACTACCGGCAGCACCATCACATCTAATCACTTACCTGACAACAGCAACTAAAAATCACATAACAATTTTTGCCATTTTTCTAACAACTGTAAATATATCATGTATACTAAATGAATTCATGCTGTTTGAAAATCTAATCCATGTTATTCCTTTCTTTTTGCAACCAAATTCTTGTTATAACAGGAGCCAGATAAAAACTGCTTACAAAATCCTTAAAAATCTCATGGTAGCAAATATATCCTTTATTAAAAGTTTATTTCTCTTTTTAAGTGACCTCCTATAAATCAATCATCCTTCTCCATCTTTCAGTTACATAGAGGGTAAACTGATTTGGAAGCTGAATAAACTTTACTTGATACAATGAAAATATTAATGGTCAAAAGGCTGGGACACTCATAATGATTGTACCAGATAACTAAATATTTCATGTTAAAAACACTCAGAAAGGGTTGAAATAAATCCATCTGTAAAAGCAAAATTTTTCTTCCAAGTCTCAGTTCCTAAAATTAGCAACATGTGTTTTTCTATGCTGTTATGTTATCAAGTGGCAAGTCTCTCATAAAACATGAAACACTTGTTGATTTTTAGTTTCATCTCTATGACCATAAATTTATAATCTTTCTGACAAAATTATTACTTTTTAAAAGCATTTTAGAGGAAAAATCTTGTCATAAATAAATCATAATTTATTCTTTGACTGACACAAGAAACTACATTTCTATATTATATAACCTTAGAATTTGCTGCTGAAAATTTTAAAAAGTTAAAAAAAATCAGGCATGTCAAAATATGAAAGAAATTATTTAAGTGTTATTTCAAAGAAGATAACTATAGTACAATCAGATGGTATTGCTCATATTAGCCATTTCCTTATAAAGAAACATTTAGCATTCATTGACTAAACAACAGCCAGTATTACTTCAAGTTGAAATTTATAAAATCTTTCTCTTAAAATAATTTTTCAGGAAAACAGGTTCAATAATTGTTATTGCTCTTTCCAGTATTGATGGGAGTTTCCTTCCTAACCTTTTGTTTGAAGTAGTGGTGAATGTCAACATCTTCATTATGTCATTATTTTGTCTTCAAGTTACATGTGCTATCCATTTTAGTTGTTGTTGCTGTTGAAAGTCCTCAAGTGATATAGTTTCTGTTATTTTGTACAGTTCTTTGTGATTCTGTAGTGCCAATCCACAAAGTTTGAAGGATGATGGTCCATGCTAAGACCTACATTCACTTGAAGCCATTTTTAATCATTGATCTTAGAAAGTGGCTGTATATGTTGAAAGTACAGATATTTAACATGTCTGGCACCATGCATCACATCCATATGAAAGTCTCGATATGACAAGGATTATTTAAGAACATGACTTGTATTTTTAGGTTAATGTTTTGGTTTTGTAGCAATTTGCAGTGTTGCATGAAACTATCCCTAGCACAGTCAATTATATATTCAATTTCCTTGAATATTACAGACAAAAACAATTTGTCATATATAGCAAGAGATTTTAATTTTGCAAAACACTAGGGGATAATGAACAATCATTTGTTCCCTTGAATTATATTTTTGGACTGATTTTTTAAGGATAATTAGGATGTAAATAAACACATTGAAATAGAAGAACCATTCCATTTTTTTGTGTTAGATACTAAATACTGGAAAAGACATTTGTATTTTAAGAAGAGTCATTATCATTCCAAAGCTGATCAGACTAATGAACCAATTGTTTTTTTGACTTATATTGCTAATACATTTCAACTGCTTCCCAAATGCCTACAGTTTATAGATGTAAAGAACGCTGGAGAATGAATAGATCAACCAAAATATAGTATGAGCCAGATCGGGCAAAAAAAAAAAAAGAGGTACATTTGCTATATTTGGGTGGGAGCTGCCCAGACCTCACTCTTCACCTTTGATATAGTTAAAAAATATCTCCATGTCATTGTGAGTATTCTCCACTCTCTAATCTTTCTCCCACAGGCTGGATGTGGCAAGTCTCTCACTGCTCTATCACTACTTCCATAGAGAGTGCTCAGATGAACTACATTCTCTGATCCAGCCAGTTCAAACCTTAATGGCAAGGACACGCCATATCACTTACATATTAGCAAACCACTCACATTCCCTCTGATTCCATTGGTGAGAAGTAAGTTCCACTAACCCTACTGTGAATAACTGCTCTGGAACTGACTTAAAAGGATGTGTTTCTGATCACAAATAATCTTAACCTGTTCAAGGCTTGGATTAACCATTATCATCCACACCTATATACACAAATTGCCTCCTAACATAACCCACTACCTTGAGTGGAACCCAAGCCTTGTAAAGAGTGAAACTTACTGTAAAAAAAAAAAAAAAAAATCTGTAAATTTTACAAATGAATATCAAAAATATATTTTGTTATTTTAAATAAAAGGATGGTGAGCATTTAGAAAGTTATTGCTGGAAAAGAATGTCACAAAAACCAAATATATGTTGATACATTTTTGTCTGAAGTAATAATAATTATTATTATTATACACTAATTTATTTGGATTTGTCTCTTTATTTTGGTTATTATTGTCATGTTTCACCTGCTGTGCTCTCTGGTCTTCTTCAGGTGTCTGTTGAAGTTGGTAACATTCCAGAAATATTTCAAATCAAACCTTTTATTTAATCCACAATCCATGACAAGGGAACATAACTGATAACAGTTAATTAGTACTGTGACTTTGTTTGTCTCTTCCAATGTATCAGAATAGATTGCCTAGTGGATAAAGTATTGGTTAAGCAAACCAAGTTATTTAATGTTAGGCCAGACTGTACAATGGATGAAGCATTCATCCTAGTAAATCAGTGTAAAATTAGTTTGGCTTTATTAGATGATAATGCCTACTGTATTTACCAATCATTACTAGCAACTATTTATTTAACTGGACATTATTGGCCATTGTTCATTTAGCCAGCTATTACTTGCTACTACTCTTACTTACTTGCAGATCTTTAGGCTTAATATGCCTACTCTTTCAGTAATGTTTGAATTCTTGATGATTAACAATCGCATTCTTCCTGTTTTCTAATTCTGGGTATAACAATAAACTACATCCAGCAGCAATACCTCTGATCAGAAGATTGAAGGCTCTGAGAAGTGTGGAACCACCTCTTAATTGCTACTGTTTTCAGCTCCATCCTGACACAGGGTGGTAGCACCTGTTAGGGTCCTAGATATAGGTAAATAAGGAACCACCAAACAAAAACAAAACACTATGAAAGTATGAAAATGTTTTATAGTAAAAATACCAGCAATATAGATTTATCTAAAAAAAAAAATGACCAACAATACCTATTTATAGTAAAAAAAAAAAAATATCAACACTACATATTTATAAATTATGAACAATTGCTTTTCATAGTAAAAATGACCAATAATTTTTATCTGTAGTTGAAGGCATACAATTGCTCTTAGAACATATTTAGTTGAAGCCATAAAATTGTGTTCAAAATATTTAGATTTCAGTATTAAATAACCTATAAAGGTGTTGATATGCCTTTAAACAAAATCAACCATTCAACCAATTCTCCTGTTTTCCAATGTATTTTTATAATGAAATTATTAGTATCAATATTATACAGATTATGTCTATTATGTCATTAATGTTTGTCTTTATTACTGATTACTGACAGGTTTTTTTTTCATCTCATTTTCAATGCAAATTAAATATTGAAACAGTTTCAAAATATAATTAAAATTAAAAATGTTAAATTTGGTGTTTAATAATTTATTTGTATTCCTTCTCACTAAAAATATTTAATTTCTTAGTGCAATTAATGAGCAAAGCAAAAAAAGAAATTGGTGGAGTAGCCATAAAGAGAGTGGGTAATAAAGGAAACATTAAAATCTTACCTAATGCAGTATTTTTTGTTTTATTTTTCCTTACCATCAGTATTTGCTGCATTTCTCTACAAATAGCACACTAATGATGACTATTGCAAGATGAGCAATTATATGTGTACTAAAGATATTACTTGGTAGATAAACTTTATGATAATTGAGCTACAATTACTCTGCTTGCACTATAGGAATTCCCAAAGTTAATCCATTTTACTTCACACAACAGCCACTTAACATCAGTACTTCATAAATGATCTTACAGTCAGCTTTCATATTTGGATGTCTGGCAGCTTTTGAAGCATTAGTAGGCAACTGCAGACTTTTGACGACAAAGTAACGTGTATTGCTTTAGATACTCAAAACGTGTAAAATGTTAAGTTTATCACAATGATCTTAGCAGCATTTGTTAGAAAAATGATTGGAGAAATTTTCTAATATAAATATTATTTGTGCCCAATGTACAGAATTGGAGATTTTAGTCTTAGAAAGTTTTCCTCGTCATTAAGGTTAATTTTCATATTTTTCTTTTTTTGGTATATGTCCCCTTCATTATTCTTACAATAAATTGAAATACTGTGATGTTTGTAATCAATTCTTGTATGTATTCTGTTCTGCAAACCGGCTTATGGCCAAATCATGTTGAAACAGCAGTTCCCATATGATCACTGAAGTTAAGAAATGTTTAGCCTAGATGGTTGACAAGTTGGGAATATTGAGTACTTTAGGCTTGGATATGCAGGTTGGGTAATAATGGATAATGGCATGGAATTGTTAATTGGAAAGCAGAGTTAAAATTCCAATTGTGTTTGTTATATTCACTTACACACAAATACCATTGGGGAAGGTATGAATCCACCTTTTCTTCCCCCAGCTATGGGTTAATTATTAAGACTTGTATCATTAAATCATTATTATCTCCCCACAGAAAAAATTCTTACAATCTAAAAATATTTTTTGGCTTTAAATAACTTGAAAAGAATCAAACCATAGAAAATGAGTGAATCAACCAATCAATGTTCTGTGAACAAAAAGATTTTAAAGAGATTCTTGTTAAATGATACTATTAATACAACTTGCTACAAGAGGTATTTTGACTTGTAGCAATATGCCCATTTTTATGATTAAAATAACTTATAAAGATTTTAGAGACATCAAAAATCCACACAAAAAGAGAACCATATATATATATATATATATATATATGTGTGTGTGTGTATGATGTGGCAGGCTCCAGGAAAAAGCTGGCAAAAATAAAATATGATATTAGAAATTCATATTATTGCATGTAGTAAAAAAACTGTTCAGTTGGTGTAAAAAAAAAAAAAAAAATTTTAATTCACCACGCGACTCCTTTTCCCCAAACAAATAAGGTAGAGATTAAAAGACTCACCAGCAAATGTAATTACATGTCAGCTCTTCTTAGTTTACAAGAGAAAAGGAAGCCTGAGAATAATATTTACTAAATGTATTAACTTTCTCTAATATCAGGCACTCTGTCCATTTCTATAAACATTTCAATTGTTGTTTTAAATTTTAAGACTATTATTTAGAAGTTTATTAATTATATTGTGAGAGAGAATCAACTTATTGACAAGGTGGTCACAACTGAACTTTGCTGTAACTTTGGGATTGACCGGAAATGTAATTATTTGATTGAATGAAAGTCTAAATTTATGTTAATAAATCCTCCACATGATATTAGTTTCATAAACCACTAGTAGCCTACAAAGAAGTTCCTTGTATGAACAAACTATGATTATTCTTACAAAATAAACAGATTATCAAACCTTGTGGTATACAGTCCAGTGATCTACCACAAGTTTTATTTTGTTTTTTATGGTTGTATAAATTTTGACTTTAGTCTTAGATTTTGTAAAACACAATCTGTAAGTTCGTTTTTGGGAAAGAAAAAAAATTATTAAAAAAAAGAAGCAAAAAGTTCTAGACTGGTATGAAAAAAAAAATGTCTAGAAATTGTCGATTAATTTTCTGCCGGCAGCGGTGAGGGTTACTGTTTTTATTATTTCCGTCTGTGGTAGTTGCTAACAATAATAAGTAAACTAAAAAACAGTGGGAGTATGCAGGCATAGATGTAGTCACATATATATGTAAATATTCATGTGTATGGGTAAGATATACATTATCAATAAATATAGTGTAAAATTTATATTATAAACAAAGAGAGATGTGCATATATAGTTCATATTGTAGGTGCTTTTAGTACGTGTGTGTGTGCACACACACATATATATATATATATATATATATATATATATATATATATATATACGCACACTTTCTAAAACCATATTTGTAAATTCATTAATACAAATCTACTCATTCATGTTCTCCTAAGAGTATGTACATAGACACACACACACACAAATCTATATACTTATATACCTTTACATGTGCATTTGTCTCTCTCTATCTCTCTTTCAAACATACATATAGATACATATATATCTATATATCTATATAAAAATGCATAACTGAGTAATATGTGTGCAATTGTAGTCAGTTATATGTGATTGGAAATTAGTCATATACTGTTGATAATATCAAAATATCAGCATGTATATTTCTTTATTGAATATTCTTGCAAATCTCTCTCTTAAATATTTCTTTCTAATAAGTTTTTTAATCAATTTTTCTTGTTTCCTTGTAAGCATTTTTACTGATGGTTCAAAGGTTATAAATGCATTTCCCTGTATTATTTTTCTGAGTACTTTCAGACAAGTTCACCATTTTTGGAGAGTGAAGTTGTTTTCAATAGTTTTTGCTTTCTCACTTTGATACTTTCAACATTATATTTTTAATTAGAATTTCTTTTCATCATGTCATATAGTAAGACCATATTCTATCATAGGATGCTTGAATAATTTCACAAGGGTGATAATTTCATGTTGTTATTACCAAAAGACGTTTACAGAACTTTTTTATTTACCTATTGCACATAGGAAAGGACAATAATAGCATCTTAGACTATTTGACAATCTTCCCATTGAAAGAAACTACTTAAATAATATTGAAAAATTTATATAATCATTCTTTCTTTCCAATATATATTTTACAGCAAAAAAAACAAAAATTACCTCAACATGGGATAGTCTATTTCAAGCCATTCTGTTTGATTACTATATATATATATATATATATATATATATATATATATATACACACTCTTTATTTTAGGATATTACATCAAAAACATGTAAAAAAACAAAAAACACTACACAAATGTAATCAATGAAATCAAAATACTAATTTAAATTCATGCCTCTTTATTTATAATTGAATTCACCTAATTTACCCTTTGCCCTCACACACTATTCTATAAAGACCTTACCAACATAAAACAAACTGTAATTTATAATGGTTTTCCAAATAATATAAATGACCAATAAATTAAAAACCATCAAAAATTATAACAATGACAATAACACAAAAATAAAAAAAAATTGTAATCAAATGCATAAGAAGTATAAAGAAAATGTAAAAAATTTATGAAAATCAACTGCTAATAAAAGCAAACATATACAATTATTTATATATTTTAAACAAAATTAAAAACTTCTTATTGTTGTCAATAAAACACCCCCACCAAATGTAATATTAAGAAAACCAATAAACCAATGTAGCATATGAATGTTTGTGTATATGAGGTGATTGTATCTCCAACATTACTATTAATAAAAAATATTTTACTCAGTACATTGGGCATACAACTACAACCCTATCTGCTAGTATCACACTAAAATAAAAAAAAGAAAATATTACTGCTACAAACAGCTAAGAAATACTTATAGAAAATGTGAAAACACTATACAACATAAATTGCAAAAAGATATTTGAAGTAATAAATATAAAAACAAACAACGTAAAGTACCAAAGGAATCGCTATTTTAAAACCAAAAAAAGCACAAAATTATCACTCTCATTAAACTGTTCAATTATGTGAAGATAAATACAAATGTGACATGATAAAGTATTTAAATTCAAATATAATAAAAAAAAAAAAACAAATAATTATTAAAATAAGACATGAGAGATGGTAAACCCTAAATCCTAATGAAAACAATTCTACTCCTTAAAAATGACTACAGTGGCTGAAAATATTTGGGGAAATAATATTGCAAAATATATCAATCACAGTGAAGCATTAGTAAGGAAAAAAATAAATAATAGATGCTAGTTTGTAGCCGTTATTAAATTTGAAATAAATATGAGGAAGAAACAAATGTGTATGATAAAAAATGTAATAATTATTTTGAAAATTTACCTAGAAAAAAAATGAAACTAAATCTAGAAGAAAATGGCAATCATCCATACTTCATTATTTCAATAAAAAGAAATCTCCCAAAGTAGACAATTGGTGTTTGTTTTTTGTTTTTTTTTTGAATGACCCTCACCTTTGAAAATTATAATATGGTAAATACTAAAATTGCTATAAATTGTTACACAAGGGCTACTATTAGTTGAATGGAAAGGGCTTTGTAGTCTGATATCAGTTTTCAGTTACAATCTAAAAAAAAAAAAAAAAAAGTAAAGATTTTCCTGCAGGGCAATGTTTGCATTAAAAGGATGTTTCAAATTAAAGCTATGTTATAGTACTGGAATAATGATAGGGTCTATGTTAGGTACCACCACAGTTTGTTTTTTAAAACAAAAATATTTTAAATGCCTTCTTTTAACTTGCATTTCAGTTCTGTTTGAAAGATAATGATCTAAAGCTAATCTGAGTTAAAAGAAAAATTAATTTCAATAAATAAACTTTTCAGACATTTTTAAATCAGTACTTTTTTCATCATTCATCGACCCACTAAGCTGCTAGATGAAAAATGTAAATAACAAATTTAAATTTTTTTTTTTTAAATCCAATATTTGTCCTAGAGAAGTGTTTGAAAATCTATTAGTAAATTTAAGGATTAATTAACTGGATTTTCTAAAAGTAATGATTACCTTTTATTTAAAACAGAATGAAAAAAATAAACATTTGATTTATGCACATTACCCTGTGAGGTCAAAGGAGAAAGTAGAAAAAGACTAATTCTACTCCTGTATGAAAACGCACAGCAGTAAGTGAAAATAAAAAATAAGTATGGAAGAACACCAGTGTAATAATCAAGAATTTGTTATTTATTTATAAAACTACATTTATTTTAACATTATAAAACCAATAGTTTAAGAATATAATTTTTATTCTTTATGCTTTTATTAAACTTGGTATAATGAATAATATTATTTTTTTATACTGACTGAACGGTAGATATGAAATTAGATTATTATAATATTGTCCTGATATTGAATAGTAGTCAGTCAATACAAGATATTAGAATTATTTCCTTTTTGTACATCTGTACCAAAAATAATCCAGCAGTTGCTAAAAGCAAAAAATAAAATTCTTCTAAAAAGAGTTCACACTTGAAAATGACATTAAGCTTTACTTTATTTTTAAATATTCAAACATGTCTTTATTTAATAAAATAAATTCTTGTGATGAACAACAATGGGATTAATTTCAAAGTTGCACTAAAAAATTAAAAGTAATTTTTTAAAAATAAATATTAAGTTTAGATTTTTATTTTCTGAAACAAAATAACATGCTTTATTTAAATTATGCAAGCACCAATTCTCAAAAACTAATTTTTTGAGTTTTACTTTTATTAAATTTTTTTTAGCAAGATGTGGGCTGAATTTTCCATATGTTCACATTTGATATTACATATTCAAATTAAAATATGTGTAATTAATAATAATATTAATACAATTACTTCATCATTTTATATCATGAACTGCTTTTATTAAAAACTCAACAGGTGGTCTAGTATTTTTATAAAACAAAATTACCCTCAAGGTATGACTGCACACAGAAAACGGTGCTCCATGCCTAATAGCATAACCAAAATATAACTGCTTCTGTATGGAGGTATTGTTGATCTGGTACTGTTGAACACTTTATTCTTGTATCAAGGTTAAGTACCCTTGTATGTATGTATGTATGTATGTATGTATATATCCTATTTCCAAATATTAAGGACATTTTGACCTCAAGGTTATACCCCAAAATTTTTATGCAAAAATATTAAATATAATGAAAAAGTAAGAATTAATTTTTGAGCTGTAGAGCCCACACAGTAAATAATTATCTGATGCTAACAATTAAGACATGAATATATGTTTGCTTGTTTTAATAAATAAATACATATACATGTGTGTCTCATTTGAAGCATGATGCTGACAGTCACCATGAAATAGTAATTTATATATCCACATTGGTTTATCAATAAATGCTCCAATATTGAACACTTTCCCCCTTCCAAAATATAAATATGCAAGTTGTTTTAAAATAATACCTTCTAATATTCTATTTTATTACATTGACTTACATTATCGGAGGTACATGTTGGTGGTATGCCAGTAGAGGTCGAACATTTTCCTCCCAAAAATAAACCATAATCCGAGTGCTGGTATTATAAAATGTATCTGACATACTAAATGTAGACGAAGTGATAGTTTATACAAAGCAAATGTGTGCCATTTAGTTCCTTAATGTGACAATCAATGAAATGTTCATTCTTGATGAAAATATATAGCCAATGGTGGTGACTATGTGAAAAATATTTTTTATCACTAAAAAATTTGTGCTATCCAATGGTTTTATTGTATTCCCTTTTATATGTTATAGTTTCTGTGGAAATAAATAAAAAGCACTTAGTTTTGAAACATCTCTTTAATGTGTATGCGTGAGTATGTGTGTGTGTATATATATATATCTTACTGTTCTTTCTTTTTATATATATATATATATATATATATCTTACTGTTCTTTCTTTTTATATATATATATATATATATATATATGTACACACACACACATTGAAGGAATGGTCTGACAATTGTTTTTAAGCATGAAACAGACTGCCTCCTCTGGGCATGGACTTCAATGTCCACTTTTATTTACATATGGTCTATCCTTGATATTGAATACTTTAACCAATAAATATAGCAGACCATAGATTATATTTAATCATATATATATATATATATATATATATATATATATATATATATATATAGATTCATGTTTCATTAAATAATATAGACAAGTTGTGTCTATTTATTTTAAGTAAGTTTCTTTTATATTGTCTGATAAGCTTAATAACATTATCATTGAAAGACAAAAGGAAATCACCATATTGATACATGTTTAAATCCTATGTAAGCTTTCAGCTTACATAAGCCATTATCAAAGATGACAATTACATTTCAATATATCAGACAATACAAGGACGATTTGTTGCATGAAAATTTTCAAAGCAACAACAAACTTGTGTATATGAGAGACAGAAGTGAAAATCGCATTGCAGCTCAGCTCGTGATGTCACACATGACTACACAAGAGTGAAAACAAGAAGTATTAAGTACGGGAAGCTTTTAGTTCGGATTTAAACATGTATCAATATGGTGATTTCCTTTCATCTTTCAATGATAATGTTATTGAGCTTATCGGACAATATGAAAAGAACTTACTTAAATAAATAGACACAATTTGTCTATATTATTTAATGAAACTTGCATCAATGAAAAATTGCTGCGTATATATATATATATATATATATATATATATATATATATATATATATATATATATATATATATAAATTAAAATTGTTACCATTTTATATTTTTAATTTCATGCATGCGCATGGTTTGTTTTTGATTTTGTTGACTGCACATTATAATAGGATCAGCTGGACACTATCTGTGAGAAAAGAGCACCATGACATAATTCACTCCACCAGAAATTTGGAAATGACATGCTATATTGCTTGCCATTCATGCTGGCAGCTCCAATACAAACAATTCAGAGTGTTTGGGCATCAATCTGAGAACTGAGCAATCAAGTACCTTAAGGAGGTAGTGTTGTCCTGGATCAAGAGAGTGGCTGCTGGAAGACAGTATATCTGGCAACAGGACTCTGCACCATGCTACACAAGCAGGAGAACCCATTCATGGCTGTCAGACAATTTCTGCAATCACACCAACCCTTATATCTGACCACCTAACTCCCCAGACTGCAACCTCCTTGATTATTATGTGTGGGGCACAGTTGACCAACAAAACTTTTTATAACACCAAAGATGAATTGAAGGCAAGGATTATGGTAGCATTCACCAACAAAAACAAGGAGACTGTCCAGAAGAGTTGCAGGAGATCCCAAATTGAGGCCATGGTTGAAGCCAATGGCAATTTTATTGAATAAATTCAGTCTTTAGTATTTCAAGATATTTTTGTGTAATTTTGGTAAATATATCTGTTAAAATAAGATATCAGTGTTATTTTCATTTTTGCATAACTTAGACAACAATTTATCCATTGCACTCTGTGTGTGTGTGTGTGTATATATATATATATATATATATATATATATATATATATATATATATATATTTTTTTTCCTTTATACTTTTAATTAATTTGAGTGCATGTAAATTCAAGATGAAATAAATGTTGTACCCTTATGCATCTGCTTTTCTTCCTAATAACATTGCCTGGCCTCACCTTTTGGTGAAGTCAGTCACCACAAAGCAACCCAGTAGAGAGTGAATGAATGAGTGGGTGTTCTGACTGGGCCAGTGATGTTTGGAGATAGTATTGAAACCTCTCTCTCTCTCTCTCTCTCTCTCTCTCTCTCTAATAATGAAAACATTAACAAGCTTGCAGGTTAGACTCTGAAACTGGTGGTCTTATTTGAATGACAGAAATGAGGTAAGTGGGGTTTTACATTGACAAGCAAAGTATAGAATAGAAAAAGTTTTAAATTGAGGCTTCAAAGGATGAGGAAAGAAAAACAGCAGAATTTTTTTTTCATGTTTGTTTATTAGGGTGTGGACAGGAAAGAGAAGAGAGAATGGAAGGGGAAAGTGACATTTACACATTGAAGGAAAAAATAACTTTTTACAGCTTAAAAAGAGGGACCCAAAAAGAAGAGAAAATTATAAAGTTACTATTGCTGGAAATTGAATCCCATTAAAACAATGATATTTTTAAAAACAAAAAAAAACTTTGATTTCTTATTCTTGGCTTTATTTTCTCATTAGTCAATGATCTATTAAACTATGATATGAGTCGAAATCTGTTATAACTGATTCAACACTGAGCTATTATTAATGTGTACTATTTGCTAATTCCAATCCAAAATTTTTATGATGGACTCAGAGTAGGTCTCATTGAAGATTATAGTTTGTTTTGGAAAGGTTTATCTAAAGTTCTATTTCTTAGAACATTTGGTCGAGAATTTTTTTTTTTTTTGTTCAAAATCATTTTTATCCCAACTATTGGGTCTTACAGCCATATCACATTGAAACACTGGTTCTGGTTCCCACAAGATCACTGAAGTTAACCAGTTAGCCTGATTAGTACCTACATGGGTAACCACTTGGGAATACCATATGCTGTAAGCCTGGATGCATGTAGAGTATAACACATAATGGCTTGGAATTGGAAATCAGACAGCTGAATTCCAATTCCAGTCAGGTTTTTTTTGTATTCAATTATAAGCAAATACCCTTGGGAAAGGTAAGAATCCACCTCTTCCCCCCTCCATCTATGGGTTAATTAGTAGGACATGTATCAGTAAATCATTATCATCTCTAAAAAATTCTTACAAACTAAAAATATTTTACAGCTATAAATAACCTGCAAAAGGTTGATAAGCCATAAAACACAATCAACTATTGTCATAAACCACCACTCCACCCCATCAACAGCTGAAAACTGACCTAATGAGTGAAAACAGTAACATTATTTCCTATTAGTAGATTTATTAGGGATGTGGTAGTAAATGTGTAAATGAATCAGTGTCCATCTCTTCAGATCTGTGTGCTGTCTAGAAAAGAATTTGAATAGATTTGGGTTCTCATTTCCTCTCTGTTTGAAATGTTTGCATATTGAGCTCCTCACAAGACATGTAAATTTTGTGGATTAATATAATTCTTCTATCAGCGATCTGTTCGAGATACAGTGTAGTCAGAGCTTGGTTTCTAATACATGAGAAGAGGAAGTCTCGATTGATGTGGTCATATGCTGCTGTAAGGTCAACAAAGCAGGTATACAATTTTCTGTTGGTGAGATATGCAATTTCCATGACCTAATCTATTAAGAGATGCCTGCAAAAGTTTCCAGCAAAAAAAATTTCAACTGAATTCAGTGTCAAAAATTGAAACTTTAGCTCACACCAAACAGTTTTCTGTGTTTATTATTCCCATCGTTTTCTTGTATAGTCTTTACTTTATCACCATTTCTTTGTTACAATCTCTCCTTTATTCATCATTCTTTCCTTCCTTTCTTTCTTTGTTCTTACTTCTTACATTCCTTCTTTACTACTTAGATCTTCATCTTTTCTTTCTGTTTTCAACTCTATAGTGGTCTCCTTTATTATTCCCCTTAACCTTTCTTGAAATCATCCACTCCCCAATTCTCTACTTATTTCTTCCTCTTTACTTTCATTTTATTCTCTTTCTTCCACTTTCCATTCCTCTACATTGTTCTTTTTCTTTGCCTTCCTTCGGTTCTTTTCTTTCTTTAACTTTCTAAATTGTTCTTTGCTTTCTTTTTTTCTTTCTTTCTTATACTCTTCACTCCTCTACTTTGTTCTACTATTTTCTTTTCATTCACTATTAATTTCTTCTCTTTTTATACATACACATACACTCTCTCCCTTTCTATCATTTTCCTTCTTTCCAGTCATTCTCCCACTCTTTCACTTCTCTCTTCATTCACCCACCCATGTCTGATACACACATGCATTCAAAAACTGTGTTGGTGTGAGGCCCCACCCATTCTTTGTTATATATGTTACATGTCATCTCTGAACTCTGAATACATACACTGTTCCATAGTTTTATTTTCCTCTATGTAGGAGGCATGAACATATTATTTACTTTACATTTTATGTACACTAGACCAATATTTACACACACATTCATTATTTACTGTTGCATTTTGTTTGTTATTGCAGTTCTTCACCCAATACAAGGCCCAAGACCCACTCAAGAAAGAGGGTTACTGAATGTTGTTGTTGAAAATGGGTAGTGGTTGACCTGAGATTTGCAGACATTAAGATTGTAGTGATTGGGAAGCATCTTCTTGGGAGTCAGTTCCACAAAACAGCAGTTCTTGGGAAGAAGCTGTCCAAATAGAAACTTCTTTTTACCAATATAATATGAGGATAATTAGGACATGTATATGTGGTATGACAGATCTGAGCTGTAAAGGTCTGAACTGGTGGATCTAAGGAACCCCTCGGAACATTTGCCAGGGAAACAGTGATAAAATAGCAAGAGGCTAGTGATGTTCCATCTGTGGGAAAGAGGTTGTATTGTGGAAAATAATTCATCACCCACAAAGCTATATAAGTGCTTTTGAACTCTGGAAAGTGGGGTTTAGATAGGTATGGCAACAATATCTATTTTGGGTCTTATCTAATTCATATGAAGCTAGAGAATGACACAAGGAGTTAGATGCTTCTGGAGGGGGACAAGGAACCAGTCATTTTTTCTAGCTTCTTTAGTGATGAATCATGTATATAAGTCCCACTTGAAGTTTGGGGAGAACTTTAAGCTCAATAGACATTCAAAACAAGGTGCCTCATTAAGAGTACAGCTATTCATCACAACCATAGAAAACTGAGGTTCTGCTCAGTAGTGATGTAATGTTACTAGCTTGGCCTTTTTCAGTATTGATTGTTACAAGCCAGTTTTTTCCCTGTTGAGCCGTTAGAGTTCAGTCAGAGGAGAGATCAGCTGATACCTGCAAACTACTGTGAGAAGTTAACATTTTAAGCTTTTAAAAGATTCCTGCAAATTCAGGATTACACAATTCTTCTTTTTCAATAACATGTCCTTTGCAAAAAAAAAAGACATTCATGGTTCTCTACAGCTTCCTTTAAGTTAATATCTTTAACTTATGAATTGATAGTGGAGAAGTTTCTCACTGTCTTTTCCCTGGTTTTGAATTATGTTGGCCTTCTTCTAAACTGGTTGCCAACCAAGGCTAGAAAGTCTAGGCTGCTGTGATATTTTACTCTCCAGTAGGAAGAGAAAAGGCAGATTCATAACTTTAGCAAGGGTTTTTTTTACAAAAAATGAGCACTCTCTTAACAATTTGAACTGTTTGAAACCCTCATTTTCCTAGTTAACACCTTTGAGCCCTGCTCACTGCTTTACCAGTGATAGAGAAAAATGACTTAATGCCCAGCCACCAGTTGAACAGTTATAGAGAAAAATGATTAGCCACTGGTTGAATGGTGGATAAACACTTGTAACTATTTTTATATCTACCATGAAACATTACATACCAACTATTTGCAAATTTTGACTCGGAAGCTCAAGCAGAAGGGTTAAAATTGTTCAGGGACACAGGGCACAAAGAGTTAATTGTTAAACTGTCACACATCCTCAATTTATATGCTATGTGTAAAATGATGAATATTTACAGAAAAATAAAAGTGTCCACATGAAACATTCTATAATAAAACTCCTGTAGATCAGAACAAATATTTCTGAATAAGACTTATGTTTTAATAAATGTATTTATCAAATATTATAATAACATCCTATAATATATGAATTAACACTTTGCCATAAATAGTTCAGTGTTAAAGATGCTATTTCATAATAATGTTTAAATCACTTATGCTGGAAGCAATGGTTTATAAGTGAATATTGAACAAAAACTGTTTTCCAGGTTTTCATGAATGTCACAATTGGTGCATAACAAATTTCCAAAAAGTAAAATTCTAACCAATACAAAATTCTGTTCATTTAATAAAGGAAATAAAAGGGGATTCTTTCTACGTGGGAAATTATTGTACCCAAACATCAGGTATCCTTGCTAGGTATTAATTAAAAACATGAAACAGGAGAGCAATGGTGTTTGGGGAGACTTGGACTATTAGTTAACATTTGTTTTCTTTTTTTGTTTTTTTCCAACATGGTAGAATCTGGTTACTTGAAAGGTGACACTGTAAAGTCCTTAAGTCTTTGATATCAGCACATTTTCTCTCCTAATCATTCGGCCAAACTGAAGTTGTTATTGACAAAATATTTTGTTAATGCTTTCACATGATTTCTCATCCCTGCCCAAATCTAAATGGGATTGGTGTCAATGAAATGTCAGTTGACACCAGGAATTACAAACCTTAAATGTCAACCATCCTTCAAAACTAATTGCAACATTTTGGTCAAGCTCAGTATTTTGAGCCCAGAAAAAGTGCAGCAGCCTGACCACTGATTTCTAGGCCATAAAATTTTGATTAAGTGAATAACATGATAATTGATCCCAGATATGTTTTGTTTATATATATATATATATATATATATATATATATATAGTACAATTTCTCTGACTGTTCCTTCATATTTAAGCTCTGTGTTTTCTTAACTTTTGAAATCACTAACTTCAAATATTTCTTCTCTAGTTGTATTTTTTTTACTAACTTAATAATAATGATTATTATCATCCCTTCTTGTCCAATCTTACTTGATGCAATGGTACTTAAGTAGTACATTTTAATTTCTGATTAAATTAAAAAAACATTTGTTCACAGATAGCTCCATTTATTAGAATTTGAAATCTTACTGGTCATTTCAATGACTGACAAATCCGTTAAAGATTCTCTTTTGCATACCTAATAAGTGACGAGGAACATCTCTGTTGTGACAAGTCTGGAAACCCATTGTCATCTCATTGTTCATAGTTTTATTTTATTTGTCCTATTTTTTATCACTATTTTCTTATATGCAATATTGCCATCTAAATTATAATTTTATTTACTATTTATTTTTTTCATATCAATAGGAGTGGATAGGTTTGCCTATTGCCCAGTTCACACTACTCCCCAGTCTTTTGAACAAAAGTGGATGGTTATCACTTGTTTTCTGATAAGTATTGGGTTTCCGGTTCCCCCTAAAGTCTACTTCAACACAATACTTCTGTCTCTGCCTGAATTTATTTACTACTTATTTATTTTTTCTCCTCAATAAGAGTAGATAGGTTTGCCTATCATCTAGTTCACACTTCCTGCCAGTCTTTTCAACAGTATCCCTTGTTCCCTGTTTAGGATTGGGTTTCTGGTTGCTTCTAAAGTCTTTTCATTCTCTTTTATACCCCTTGTATCTTAGTAGCATTATCGACTTGCTTGGGGTGAATTGATTATATATATATATATATATATATATATATATATAAAATGTGTGTATGCTGAAAAGTTCTCAGTCCAATCAAGAAGCTCTTCTCCCAAAATTTAATGTTTGGTCATCTCTCCAGATTTTGAAAAATGTTTTAGGTTTTTTTTTTTTAACACCCACCCCCTTGTGTGTATGCAGGTGCACCTGGTTGGTATCTAAGGTAGTTGTGATAAATTCAAATGACACTCTGCCTGAAAGTCTTTTTGCTAAATTTAAAATTTATATATTTATGGTTAATTGGTATTCAGTAATTTTTGTAATGCTCATTTGTAGGAGAAACCACAAATACAATAATAGTAACACCTTCGAACTATACTCAATCAGATGCCACTATTTCCCATATATATATTTTTCCTTTACCTGTCACCTGATCTAATTATTTCAAGATGAGGTCAACTGTGCTTGCTTTCTGGTGATTTGTGTTCAAACCCAAGTGTCAGCAGTGACACTTTATTACTATATGTCACTAAATTGTTTTTAGAATGAATCTAAATCTCCTGCTTTTATTTGCATGTTTTATCTCAACGTTTTACCTGAAAGAAATCAAGAACAAGCTTTTGGAATAAATCAAAAAAATATACTGAGATGCCAATCTGCATTATTATTCCATGATATTTTCAGTCTAGTATCTTCATCTTTGTTGTTTCCATCATATATCATCTTTATTAAAAACAACTCCTTGTGTAGCATGTGCCTTTGATGTTCATATGTGCAAATTCTTCTAATTAGAGTGGTAATGAAAAAGTTAAAGAAATTTATAAACAATGTAAAGAATTTTATTGTAAGTTCCTGAATTACTGGAAATGAAATCCATTTGAAAGTTCCCTGTCTGAAATATAGCAATCAAAAGCACCAATACACAAATACTAGTCTGAATAATTTATAGAATAATGGTAATGTTTAATAATTTTCACACTGGAGACATTGCTAGAAAGCCAAATAACATGCTGACAGAAATGTAATAACCAGAACAAAAAAGATGATGATACCCAGCTGAATAATTAATGGAATCTTGTCAATCCTTCATCTCAGAGTTTCATAATAATGCAAAGAACACTAGGGTGTGTTTTAACCGAAATGTAGTAAGTAAAATATTAAAGATACTAATCTAAAAACCTAAAGAAATGACAATATTTTTACTATAAAATTCAGGTAATATAAGCTAGATAATACAGGAATTTAAGCAACAAAGATGAAGATACTAGTCAGAATAATACATTGAATATAAAATCTTTCTTTACCTTGAAATAAAGACAATAACAAAGGGCTGTTATGTGACTAACAATGGCATATTCCATAAAAGTAGTTATGTACTAGTACAATGTAAATTCTATAAGTGTCTCTTGATAAACAACCAGTGCTATCAATAGACCATTCCAGATACCCCAATTCTCAAATGGGAACCTCATCTAATTTCATCTATATACAATTTGTATAAATTTTCTTTTTTTTTTTTTTACATCTCTGTCATTATAAAATTTAATATGTGACAAAGTAAAAACTTTAATATCAGGTGTCTAATCTGTGAAGCCAAATGATTATTAGCAAGAGAAAAAGCCTGAAATACGAGTCACAAATTCAAAATATAAACTTCAAGCAGGTGCAGAAGTTCAAATATTGGTGTAACATTTTAACACAAGGTGGAAAACCTGGATGAGTGAAAAAGGCATTCCAAAAACTAAGGTGCTGAGAAATTTTGTAGCAAATAAACAAGAGTTTTTGATTACTATCTGGTATCCATCCTCTTATATGACAGTGAATGTTGGACAATCTCCCCATGGATGTGTAAAAAAAAAATACAAGTAGTAGAAATGTGGTTCTACAGATAAATACTAAAATTTCCATGGACAGAATAAGAAAGTGAAAAAGGATGTCTTAAAGAAAATGGCAACAGAAAGAACACTTATTCACAAAATCAGGAAAAGACAGATGAACATAATGAGGAAGGAGGGCTTAAAAAACTTAACCCTCACAGGTCATATTCAGGGCAAGAGAGATACAGGAAGGTAGTGAGCCAGTTACCTGACGAGCTTGTGTGAATGGATAGCATATTGGGGAGTGGGGGGTCTTGGCAAAGGCAGAGACAAACTGCTAAGGAAAAAATAATTATATGACTTATTTTTTATAGTTGTAAAAATCATAATGAATATCAGAGAATCATATTTCCTGAAACTAAGTAAATATAAAGTGAACAAGACTGTCTGTTAGTTAGCATTTTTCTTTGAAGCCTGTATAAAGGCTTAGAGAGGGACCCATAAGCTATTTTTGTTTATGTTTGAAGATTATTATATTTATATGATTCTGATTTGTTGAGAATCAGTCCAATTCAGATTTCCTGAAATTTGGTCCATCAAAGACAATTTGGCACATTGCTTGCAGCCACAGAATGACACAAGGAGATCAAAAATCTTCAAAATCAATAAGGTTCTCCCACAGTGAAGCACATCATTGGTCGTCTTGTCTGTATTCTTACTCTGACACAATGTTGCTATTATCAGGTCAACAGATCGGCCAGACAAACCTTTTGATGTTGCTTACTCACAGCTCAGCACATGTGCTCTGCCTTGTCCTACCTTCTGAAGTACAAAGACAACGAAGCTTGATACTGTATTGAATTCTACTGCATTCAACTTGCTTTTTATATTCTTAGATTTTATGAAAGCCTTAGATTAGAATCATTACAATGTTTCTCCTTCATATGATTATAAATTAAGTTTTTTTTTTTTTTTTGTACATGAATAGATGTATGGGTCATTCAGTATGTTGCATTAAAGCCTTTCTTTATTGAAAATGCAAAATTATTTTCAAATAGGGTAAAGAAATTTCAGTACTTTAACATATACTAAGATCATAGGATATCATTTACTTTTAGGATAGATTTTATTATTTATAACTATATATATAATATTCTGATCCACATTTCCAAAGATTTTATCATGTAAGTTATAACATCACAACTTATATATATGACAAAAATATAATTTTAACATTTGCTATATTTATAGGTTAACCATTCAATATCAAGGATAGAGCATATGTAAATATAAAAGTGGTCACTGAGGTTAACACTCAGTGGTGACAGTAATCAACATAAAACAAGGAAAAAACATACATGGGAGTAACTAAAAGACCCTGGAAACAGAAACTATGCACACAAAGCATCCTTTACAAATAGTAAATACATAAATAGCACAATGCTTTCTAAACATACATGGGAAATTAAAAACAAATATATATATTCTGTTGCATGGATATTAGTTTGTAACCCTAGGTTTCATGCTTTTGCGATTATCAGAAAAAAACTGGTTTATTTTTTTGAAAAGTGGATCGATTTATGCTTATGTGGGAACACACACATATATAAGAAACAGATATTTAAAAGTATTAAAGTAATATTAAAAATAGTGTTAATGATATTATATGAAAAGATTACTTAACTTTTTAATACCATTTCTATCTGGTATTTCTAATTTGAAAAAATTGCAAATACCGGATAAAATTGATATTTAAAAGTTAAGTAATCTTTTATTTATATATATATAGTGCTGTGAGTGAGCTCCTAAGATAATATTTTTTTAAATTCTCCCTTTTTCCAGATGTTCAACAAACTTAAACTATATATTCATTATGAAAAAAACTTTATTAAATCAATTACAGTCATTTTCAAAATTTTTTATTAAGCTAGAATAAAAATATTCAAAATTAAGATGTGCAAAAGTAATGGAACCCTTACATTTAATATTTGGTGACTGTTCCTCTTGAAGTTACAATATCAATGAGTCTTTTTCTATAATTTTTAAGAAGTTTTTAGAAATAGTGAGTGCAGATTTTTTTACCATTCTTCTTGGCAAAACTCTCAAAATTGCTAGATTTTACCTGAGTTTCTTGCATGCACTTCTTTCACTTGAATCACAGATTTTCAATTGGGTTTAGATCAGGACTTTGACTAGGACATTCCAAGACTTGAAATTTCTTTTTACAATCCCATTTCTTTCATAAATTTGCTTTGATGCTTCAGATACTTGTCCTGTTGGAAGTTCCAGCCCTGGCATAAATCCATCTTTTGAACACTTTCTTTCAAAATTGCCTGTTATATTGCAGAGTTCATTGTGCCATCAGTGTGTACTATTCTACTTGTTCCAGCTGCAGCAAAGTACCCGCAAATCGTAATGCTGTCACTGCCATGTTTAATGGTTGGTATCAAATTCTTCTCTTTAAAAGCCATATTAGGAGCTTGCCATATATACCACCTATTTTTCCTCCCAAAAAGATCTAGTTTGGTCTCATCCAACCATAAAAACTTCTGCCAAAATGTTTTTTATTAATATGAGCTTTGGCATAATTGAAACAGGCATGCATGTGCTATTTCATAAGCAATGGTTTTTTCTAGACATTCTCCCGTAAAGATCAGCATTGTTGTAATTTTGTCACACTGTAGATATATGCACATTGGAGAACCACAATGTCAGAATCAATGCTCACTGGCCAAAGGTCACAGCAGGATTTACCTGGGCTTGCCAAACAAGATGTCTACTTGCTCTTTCTATTTTTTTGCAGATGGTCACTAATTGAGAAAATAAAATAAATAACTATGTCATCTTTCTTAATCAATTTAATAACAGTAAGAATAATGCCTAAAACTTAAAAATGGTAACATGTCTAGAGACTTAATAACTTGCCACAGATGGCAACTGTCGAAATAAAAAAAGGGGAAAAAAAGCTAAAGAATAAAAAAAAAATAAAGGAATCAAAAGACAAATGATCATGTACACCCTACACAAACACACAGATGAGTGTATGGCTGCATGTGCACAAACACACACAAACAATATGGAAAAAAAAAAACTCACACCAATGATAAGTGTATAAAATAGAAAAAAAAATATCAAAAAATATACATAGTAAATTGCTGATACCCACAGAAGAGAGGACCGACAGGTCCACATCTGAAATTATAGTGTCAGGATGCTGAAGGTAATATCAATAAGTGACAAACTTTTACTCCCATTAATCATTTTATATATATATATATATATATATGTGAGTATGTGTGTGAGTTTGTGTGCATATATATATATACACACATTTAGGCAGCAATCCTTCTTTCATGCACATTTCATTGAATATGACAAACAAGGTGCTTTGATTTAGCTTTTTATACAATTTCTCTTGTGATCTAATAATTTTTTTTTTTCTTTTCAGACGATAAATTATATAAGAACTGTTCAATTGTTCTTTTTAACCAAGCGCTTTCAGCTGAACATTTAGCCATTTTTATGGTTGAAATATTTCTTGTTAATATAATATCATCTATGAACATGAACACAATATCTTGACTGTGTTTCGAAAATGAAAACATTATATAAATACATACATACAACAATCTATTTCTTGTTAATATATTTCAACCTTGAAAATAGCTAAATGTATACCTGAAAGTGCTAAAAAAAAAAGAATAATTGGACAGTTTTTATATAATTTATCTTCCAAAAAGAAACAAATTATTAGATTACATGAGAAATTGTACAAAAGACTAAATCAAAGCACCTTGTCTGTTTGTTGAAACTTGGATAAGCATGGAATAATAATAATACAACACAAAATGTACGTTAACAAAATGTATTGAAACAAGGAAAAGGGTACACAATATTTACAGTTAGTTTTGGTATATTCTTGGGAAGACTGTTCCTGCATAATGGGTTGACTAAATCGCAGTCGGGCAGAGTCTCTGGATTGGATCTCTTCTTACTATCTCTTTTTCCGTCTTCCGGTACCAACCCATATTTATATGGTCGGTACTCCACTTATGTAAATTAGGTGTATCGTACACAACACCCTCCTCCCAAGCCTTGGAATCCCTTTTGATTTCAAATTGGCTTCCTATATGGGTTGATGATTATGGCTATTTCCTTGTAGATCCATTTGCCTAATTTTAATATTTTTTCCGTTTTGGATTCACGTCCAATGGGTCCGTTAACTTCCTCTTCCCTACGGATCTTCTTGGTTCAGGTGTATTCTGTGGAGGTTCTACCTGAAACATATCATACATTATATCAATGGGATCTTCGTCCTCATCGGTATACACTCTTCTTGCTCTATACCGTAATCTTTTTTTAAGTTGGTTTTGGTGCCTTTTATGAGTATTCTTCGGCCCTTTAATTATGTAAATCAGGTCACCGATTCTCTTGTCCACTATGCCTCATTCCCAGAACTCAACGTTGTTTTTATAGCACTTGAAAAACACCTTCTCTCGGGGAGTGTATCTTTTTCTCGCTGTATACATGGTATTTTTTACTCTATTTTTTCCTGGCAAAAGCTTGTCAAACACTGACTTAACTTTCCTAGCGAACATTAGTTCAGCTGGTGCCATGTTTCAGTGTGTTCTCTGGTTTGGCATGATTCTGTATACTTGTAAGAATTGCTGAAGCGCCTTTTCCATTGGAACTCCTGAGGCTTTCTTCAGAGCTCGCTTTAAAGTATCGACAAATCTTTCTTTAGTCCATTAGATCTCAGATGATACGGAGGCGTCGTTTATGTGGTTAATTTGATATAACTCACAAAATTCCTTAAATTCTTCAGAAGTGAATTGTGTACCATTGTCACTCACAATACACTCTGGCACACCGAACCAAATGCAAATAGTTCATGCAAAAAAGTTGTTGTGGTATTGGACGTAGGCTTTTTACAGCGTAGTACTTCCGGCCATTTTTTAAAACTATTTACCACTATTAAGTAGTAAAATCTTCTACTGGACCAGTGAAATCAATGTGTAATCTTGTCCACGGATGATCCGTCTTGGGCCATGGTTTGTGTACTATAGGTGGTGCCTTAGCTGCTAATGCACACCCCTTACATCGATGAACCATGTTTTCGATATCCACATCCATTCCTTTCCAATACACAAAGCTTAGCATTAAGCTTTTTGTTCTATTAATACCCGGTGACCCATATGAAAATCCCGAAGTATTCTTTTCTGCAGCTTCTTTGGTATTACTACTCTCTCACCATATAGTAAAACTCCATCACCTATTGAAAAAATCTCCTGCACTTTTTTGGTCATTTGCTACCATTTTGCTTTTAATTTCTAAATGAAATCATCGCTTTCAGCTTATTTTTTAATTTCATTTAGCGTAACGGTAGCTCTCTTACAATGTTGTTTACCATGCTTTTCACCTCATAATCTGCTCTGATATTTGCAATAATTGATTCTTCAAATCTTTCTTCTTGACTCGGTACTAGTCTTGATAGACTATCCGCATAAATTATCTTTTTGGATGATAGGTGCTTTATGTGAAAATCATAATAATTGAGAAGAATGGTTCCCCATCTTAACAGACGATTTGCTGTATAAACGGGTAACCCTTTCTTTGAACCAAAATAGTGATCAGTGGTTTATGATCCGTTTCAAGGATAAAATGTCTGCCGTGGATGTACCTGTGAAATTTTTGTATGGCAAAATGATACTCAGTGCCTTTTTTTCTATCTGAGAGTAACTTCTTTCTTCTGGGAGCAAAGTTCTCGAAGGCGTGTAATTGGTTTTCTAGAACCATCTGGCATTATGTGTTGAATACACGCTCCTATCCCGTATGAACTAGCGTCACTTGCCACTACAATATCCAGTTTTGGATTGTAATGGGTTAAAAGAGGTCGGACGTAAGCATTTTCTTTATTTCATCAAAGGCTTTCTGACATTCTACCGTCCATTCCCATGCCTTGTCTTTTTTTAGCAGTTCATTCAACGGAGCTCTTAAATTGTACATTCCTTTAATGAACGCTTGATAATAATTTGCAAGCCCTAGAAAACTTTGTAGCATCGCCACATTAGTGGGCGTCGGCATGTCTCTAATCGCAATGGACCTTTCCGGATCGGATATCTTCCATTTTGTTGATTATGTGCCCTAAATACTTAATTTCCTCCAAACCAAATTCGCACTTTGACTCTTTTGACTTTAAATCCAAAGTCCTGAATCTTTTTAAATACTTGATTGAGATGCTCTCGATGTTCGTCGACCGATTCGCTCCTTACTATGATGTCGTCTAAGTAAGCGCACGCAAAGTCTAAATCATTCAGCATGACGTCCATAGCTTGTTGAAAAATGGCAGGTGCCACTTTAATACCAAAAAGGAAGCCTGTTGTACTTGAATAACCCTCTATGCGTGTTTATCCCTAGTAACTTCGAACATTCCTCTTCGATGGGAATTTGGAGATAGGCATCTGATAAGTCAATTTTGAAAAATATAACTCCACCATTTAGCTTGTTAAAATCTCCTCCGGACTCGGTAACGGGTAATGGTAGTCCTTAATTACCGAGTTCAACCCTGTCGAAAAAATCAACGCAGACTCTAACTTGGTTTGATTTCTTTTTAATGCACACAATCGGCGCAGCCCATGAATTAGATTCTACTTTCGAAATAATTCCCATTTTTTCCAACCTATCAAGTTCTTCGTTAATTTTCTCTACACTTGCGAAAGGCACATTACGTTTCTTTTTAAAAATTGGCATAGTATTTCCTTTAATTCGAATTTGGCTTCAAACTTGTTACATCTTCCAAGACCAGGTGTGAAAGTTTCCGGAAATTTTTTCTTTAATTCTTCTTTAATGTCCTGTCTTGTTTGCGTATTACTTTCTACTTTTCTGCAGAAAGAGTTTAACGGTTTATCCCACAATTCGAATGTTTCAATAAAATCTGTACCCATCAAGTTTTCTCCATTTTTCAGAATGAAAACTTTTATTTTTTTAACTATCCCGTTCAATTTCATGGGAAGTACAACCTCGCCTTCGAATTTAATTTCCTTTCCAGTCACTGTTCGAGCGCGTTTCGTTGATTTCATTATTGTAGGCCTTTTAAAATTTTCCATGTTTTATAGTTCATTATTGTTAAATCTGAACCCGAATCGAGTTGAAATTTGATATTCTTTTAAATATTTCAGTCGTCACATACTTCCTCAAATCTCTATCTGATTTGATATTTGAATTTGTTTGTCTAATTCGGCTATTGACTTTTTTCGTTTTACAACACGACCCTTTGTGACCATTCTTGTGGCACACGAAACATTTTTTATTTCTATATGGGCAATTTAACTCCCAGTGTCTTCCATTGCACCGTCTACAATTAAATGGCGGAACCATTTTTTTTTCCTCCTCATTTTTTTCATTTAATTTTTCTTGTCTATTTTTAAAATACGCCGAATTTTTAATCCAATTTTTTTCTGATGGGTAATTTGACTGTTTCTTCACTTTTTTAATATAAGCAATACCAGCTTCTTCAATTTTTTGAGACTCTTTCTTTAAACTTACGGCCCGCTGACACTCCTCTGCTAACTTTTGCAGGGTAAGGTTTTGTTCAGATTCGAGTTTAGACAAAACTCTACGTCTTATTCTTTCGGCACTCTTACTGGATACCAGTCCTTGAGCAAAAAATTAAACACTTGAATTCTTCAACCGTAATCTCTGCCAATCTGAAATTGTCACAATGTCTATTCACTATAGATGCATAAGTTAAGTAATCCTGATCGTCGGATTTAGCTACATTCATGCAAAACCATCGCTTATGCCAAAGCGACATATTTGCTCCAAACAACTCCTTTTAATTTCACTGTTTCCGAGAATTCCAATTCATTTGTTCTTCTCGGTAGAATAAAATCTACAAATTTGCTATGTTCCGCTGTACCTAGCTTTCTTAGTAATAGACTGACTTTTCTTGAATTCGACCAGTTTTCAGTCTGTGGAAAATATCTTCATATCGTTTTAAAAGTACGCTTCAAACGTTTTTCCTTCGTCTGGCACATATTTGAAAGTTTCAACGAATTAAATATGATGTTATTAGAATATGAAGAGTTACTTTCATTTGCCTGAATGTTGTTTAATTTCTCAATGTTAACTTTTGAATTTCCAAAACCTTGACATACATTTCTTCCTGTTCCTTTGACGTTGCTGACTCAACTCCTCTTGCCTTTCTTTATAATTCTGCTGTGCTAATTGCTGTTCTCTTAATAAGGCAAACTGTTCACTTTGTTGTTTCAGACTCAACTGCTGGGATTTGACTAACTCAGCTTGACTCAACTGCTGGGCTTTAAACAATTCAGCTATGACTTTGGATAATTCCTCCATTTTTAGCTGATAGTGTTGATGCAACAAAGAATATACTTTTAAATTGTGTATCCACGAATATACTATAAGCAGACAAAAAAAAATCGAAACAACTTACGCCTTTTAATTTTATGTCTTGCTTTATAAAATATTGTTGAGCAACCAAACAAAAAAAAATAAACAAATTTTTTTTTTACAAGTTCGCTTACCTTTCAAAGTCGACACGTTGTATTTGTGCTCCTTTTAATTCCATGCATGTTTTTTTTAGTCGGCCAGCTTTTTTTTTTTTTTTTTTTAGTCGGCCAGCATTTTTTTTTTTTTTTTTTCGCCGTTATTTGTTTACGCCACCTTCCAGATTTTTCTGAGTGAACGTTCCTTTAAGCTTAGTCGTCCTTTAACTAGTTTTAACTGTCCAAACTTCAGAATACTTTTCCGTTCCATTAGATGTTCGACTTTTAATTAATGATTTTTTTTTTCAGCCTGGGTTCTTCCACTTGTCCCAATTGTTGAAGGCTATCAATTATTAATTCTTTTTTTTTTCCGTAACGTAAAGTTCTTTATACCTCGTCACCATTGTTGAAACTTGGATAAGCATGGAATAATAATAATACAACACAAAATGTACGTTAACAAAATGTATTGAAACAAGGAAAAGGGTACACAATATTTACAGTTAGTTTTGGTATATTCTTGGGAAGACTGTTCCTGCATAATGGGTTGACTAAATCGCAGTCGGGCAGAGTCTCTGGATTGGATCTCTTCTTACTATCTCTTTTTCCGTCTTCCGGTACCAACCCATATTTATATGGTCGGTACTCCACTTATGTAAATTAGGTGTATCGTACACAACACTGTTGTATTCAATGAAACGTTTGTGTGTGTGTATATATATATATATATATATATATATATATAGTGCAGGAATACTGTCTTGGTGAGAAAACAAATCACGACCTTAAGGAAAAAGGGAAAGTTGTAACTTGAGAAACTCCTTAGAAAGATACTGACTGAAAGATCAAAAGTGAGATTTTATCAATGTAGTCCTTTGAATGAAATAAAAGGGTTCCATTGAAAATTTCCAACTGGTTACCAGTTATGACAGTCACCTGAGTAAGGTCAGAGAACAAAATATTTGGATTAAAAAATAATGAATATGTCAATTTTAGAATTAATACATATAACAAAAACTTGTTAGAAAATCTTTTTTTTTTTTTTTTTTGTTCAAATTTCTCTACTGATACTTGTTTTATCAACAGCATGTGAAGTTTTTAATTGGTAGCCCTTCTGATATAAATTAAGTAGCAATTTGTTATTTTATTAATTTCTACTGCGTTCTCAGCAAAAGAACTCACACAATGTCAAAAAAACAAAATGCAGTGACTACTGTCTGTAACATTATACTTGTATGTAAAGTAATGTATATAAACTGTATAGAAAGCCCATGTAAGCAGAATGGAAATATAAAAGAGGGAATTTGGGACCTTCATGTCTGCAAAGAACAAAGTTTTTCCATTGACAATGCTATTATTTTAACTACCTTCACTCTATGGCAATATTTATTGTTTGAAGATTAGAATTGTAATAAAACTTCAACATATGATGAAAGGAAATTTATAGATTTTTTTTAATTGTTGACAATTTGCAGCAAAATATTAAATACTATTTATTTATTAGATTATTTATAAGAATAATTTTATATTTACAACATTCTAAAAACTAATACAATGCAATATTTATCATTTACCAATTTATAAAAAAATAAATATGAAAAAATTTTTTTTTCATAAATTAATAAACATTTATTAAATTATGTGAATCAATTATAAGGAAATCCTTATTATTTGCCATTTTATAAAGTTTGAATCAATTGACAATTAGACAATATTTTGCCAACCATTCCAATAAACAATCTAGTGTTTACTATTTTTGTGTTCAATTCTCAAGAACAAAGAAAATATATAAATTCACTTTAGGTTTTATTACAATTCTCATTATCACTTTTTAAAACAATAGATTTTGTCGATGAATGAAAATAGATAAAATAATATTGGTGTCAAGGGGAAAAAAACATCCTTTTGACACATCATTTTTTGTGGGGTACAAAGATCCAAGTTTGCCCAAAAAACATTAACAAAGAAGGATTGTTATAAATTACATCCATATTTGTGAAACGAAAATTAATTTAAATGCTTTCATATCTTTTTGTATAAGAATTTAAATTGATGAAATTTTTCAGATATTATTTTGTTATAAATGCCGCCATTTGCATAGCAAATCTCAGAGGCCAAATAGAGAAGGCCTAACTATGGATTTAAAGAATTGTGTATTGTTCTAGAAAATTCTGTTCTATTGCCTTTCTGCAATAAATTTGGTTCATAAATATTGAAATGTTGACTTAATATTTTTTATTGAATTTTTATCTGTACCATGAAGTTTCCTTGGAAATCTTTCTCTGTTCAGCATTCAAACAAGAGTCTTTTGTTTTTAATTCAAATTTTTAAAAATTCCTCTTTGCATAAACTGTGCAACAATTCATGACTCCAAATATAACATGAAAAACAACTCCAGCAAAAATATGAATGAATTTTGGGTTCCCATTTGGGATTTACATGACCCAATACATATTTTTCAAATCATTAAAAGAATATATTTCTATTTTTCTTTTGTAAAATAATAAAAAACAAAAAAGTTTTTTAATCCAAAGTATTTGATAGAAAGGACTGTGTGGCCCTCTCATAAATGTTGTTGTCACATGTGGAATGCCCCCACCTCCAAGGCTATGAAAGTAGGTAACATATGTTTCCTTTAAAAACACCTCAAGACACTGAAAATAAACACAGTATTTACTTTAAGGGAACTAGGGCAACCACGAGTTTAGTTATACACATAAAAAAATAAAAGAGGATAAAAATAACATTGTTTTTAATCTAACCATGAAAAAAAGATTTTATATAATACCCAGAGAGAATTTAAGATTAAAACAGCTGTGAATTATTGAAATGTTGCTATTGTATAATTAATTCAACATTTCACAAGGAGGGGGGGGCGGAGAAAAGAGTTCAATTCTTTTGCACATAATTTATAAACAAAACCAGTGGTAATTTATTTAACCTGACAGCCACTGATTCTCTCCACCCACTTTTGTTTATACATAAGCTCTCAAAGTTGACAATCTAAACATTTTCTCAAGATTTATTATACAAATACAAACTTATGCAAATGAGGTTATGATAGCTTATTAAATATCCAAAAAGGCTGATTAAACTCATTGGAAGGTAAGTCATCTAAATACAATAGATATTCCAGCATCCATTTCTGTGTCTAAAATATCAAATTCTCTAGTGATTCCATCAGTAATTTACTAATTCTAAGATAATAATGCATAACATATGTTAGGCAAATGCTTGTTATTCTTTTCATGCATTATAAGTTCAAACTTTTCCCTTCTGTATTAGTTTATGATCATTTAAAATGGTGATCAAGAATTAATCTTATATCACTGATTTTCTAAGTACAAAATTTGAGCATTTTTGCTCTAATAACCTCTTTATATAAAGAAATTTAATGAATTTATATGTTTTTTTTATTAAGTAGAAAAATCGGGCATGGCTGACCATATATGGAGAGAAAAGGGAGATCACTGCTCCCTGTGGGATGAGGTTGAAATAATAGACAGAACATCACTGGAAAATACTTAAGGAATCAGCACATATGCAATTCATATGCTTATGCTAGGCCAGAAAAATCTCTGGCCAAGCATAGACATAAATACAATATGGGAAGCAGTAATACAGAGTGCTAGAGAAAAACAACAAATTGTAACAAATGGTTACTGAGATATTAGACCAAAAAATTAACTGGTACAGTGGATATTATTTGATGTAATCCAGAGTTGTGGGTTCAATACCTGGCCACAGCAGAAGTGAACAAAGACTTGAGATATCCAAAAAGGCATGGCACATGAAACTAGAACAATCAAACTTGGTGAGCAACTGGCTTGTCATAAAACCTTTCAAATAAACATTCTGAGAACATCAGGCATTTATAGTTATTTATAATGACAATTATGTTGTCAAAACAATGAATAACATAAACCATCTTCAAAGAATATAAAATCATTTAGTGCTTCATAATATCTGATATCTTCAAGCATTTATAGAATGATGTAGACAAAATAATAAAGTGCCTAGCACAAAGCATTTTTACTAGAAACCAAATTGTTCAATGCTTCATAATTGTTCAGATGATCAAGTATTTGTAGAATAAGACACATATTAACAGGATTTTGTAAAATAAATCTATTGGATGCTTTGGTACACATTATCAGTGATGTTTCTAGCCGAGGTTCATTAAGGGCTTCAGGTCTTTCAACATCATACCTCCTCCCCACAGTGATACAGCTGATACTGATCAGGTATCAACTTGTGTACCTTCTGTTAGCTACAATTTTTTCCATCTTTATGACAACACACTGTGACTCCTCTTGGCAATTTATTGCCCACTCCCAGATAATTTCTCGTTCACCAGCAATGTGCGCTCTTCCATAAAAAAGGATCATGTACAAAGGGCCAAACGTAAACAATTTTCTTACAAGTTGTTCATTGTTTCATAATTTCTAGGTTCTTCAAGCATTTATAGAATGATAATTACATTGGCAAGACTGTAGATGAGTGGCAAATATCAACCATCTACCCTTTTCCTCAAAAACTTTATCATCTGGCCTAATCCTCATATTTTAGGTTCAAATATTACTCTCAACATTAAATTTAGATTCTTTTTTTTCTATACAATTTAACTATAATTTTAGAAACTGAAAATTTAATTTAAAAAATGTTCAGGTTTTCATCTTAAATCAAGAAAATATGAATTTTAAGCAAAATATATGAAAAAAGGAACTTTTCAGTTTAAAGTAATGTAAAAATTATATAGGTTAAAATGATTCCACTTGAACTGAGACCATTACAAGAAATCTACTTTCGTTTTTTAGTATCAAAACTAGAAGCTATAGGTCAAGAGAAAAGTGCATATAAATTCAAAAATAAAGAAAAAAAAGACTCAATTTTGCCTGAAATAAAACTGATGTTGGCAACCTTGGAAGATATTAAAAATAGTGCTGCCAATTCAAAATAAATTGTTTTCTATACTTGAATTCCAAAACCAGTCAAGATTCATCACTAACAAGAGATATAAAAGAAACTGAAATATGTACATTGGAATTTTACCAAAATTTTAACTTATGATTTCATTTTTTTTTTTTTTTTTTCAAGTTTCATGACAATTCTACTTGACAACAAATGGCTTAAATCTCAGCAAAGTTACAAGATTAATTATTGCATAAAATTACTCAGCTTTGGTTATTAAATAATGGTAGATTACTTTTTATTCCCATTTTCTATTTTGGACAAAAGTAGGAATTTGTTTTTTTTTTCTTAGTATAATCAATGTCAGAAACCAGAAAAAGTAAATTGTCCAATATTTTACATTTATTTAACTTTTATATATGTGTATGTTTGTTTTTGTTGTTGTTTTTCATGTTTATTTTTTATTGCACTCAAATTTCCAATGCAGTTAATTGTTTAAGAAATAGGAACTTGACAACTTCATTGAGTAGAGCAAAATCATGGACAAAACAAGAAACAGCTTAATAAAAAAAACAAAAAAAACCCTAAAATATATGACTACTTACTATTTTGCTGATTAAACTGGCAATTCTTTGTAGGTCATCAGTAAAGGTTTTACTTATCTGGAAAGAAAGAAATTTATTGTGCTGAAAATCATTTATTCCAGTTCATGAAACATTTTTATACTTAAACACAATTTTATTTATCTCATTATTCACATGCAGCCTAGTATCTTCATCTTTGTTGTTATTTTGTTTCTTTTTTCTCAGCTCTCACAGATTCATTATATTTTAAGCTGTTTTATTTTATGTCTCTTCAGAACATGGAGGATCATGGCTCTTCACCACATTCTGTCCTTTGTATCTCGAAAGTTTGTCTCCTTACTATCCCTCCCAGTCCCTCTTCTGCTAATCATTTATACAAACCCATTAAGTTACATAAGGTTTCTCCTCTGCCTTTTTAGACTTCAATATGTCCTGTGAGTGTCAAATCCCCCAAGCCCTCTTTCCTCATTGTGTCCCAGAAATATCAACTGTCTAATTGGGATTCTAATTAAAAGTGTCCTTTTCATTCTCATTATCTTTAAAACCTACTTGCTGCTCACATTTTCCATCCATAACATTCTTGGCATTTTAAGGTTACTTGTTGTTTCCCTCTGCAAAAAAGGAGCAGAGGGAAAGAGTGAGTTCATTCCAAAATGTACCAGTGCAGAATGGACACAATCTGTTTCAGCCAGACTCTTTGAACCTGGTATACTAATTCTGTTTTTTTTTTTTCCACTTTTAACTATTATGCCACATGAATTTTCCAGTCACTCATCAAAAAGAAAAGCTTATAATCTAAATATTTGAGTCAATGGATATCTAGCCTTTTTTTAAAGAAAAAATTGTTACTTCTATCTAAATAAATAAACAGCAAATTCTGTCTGTGTATTTGAAACTCACTCTAACTCCAAAAGACTTACTCAATAGAGACATATTATAGATTTTTTTTTGAATCAGGGTGATCCCAGGATTGAAAATCTGCCCTTTATCTGGTGCTTGAACATCCAACACTGTGATTAATGTTCTTATGAGGAGGAAACAGTTAAAAATTCAAATTTTAAAATAACTGAAAAAAATTTAGTGATTTTAAGTTTTTGATTTATATTGATTTTAAAGTAACACAAAAAAAATTGTGATTTTAATTTTTTTTGTTTTTAAATTCAGTTTAAAATATTTCCAAAATTGAAGAAATCAATTTTATTTCTTTAAAATGCCAAGTAATCAGAGTTAAAGTGAGAGGTTTTGTGATATGAATTCTTAAATTTCCACAGAGTTTGGGATTTATAAGAACTCAACTCAATTGAGAGTTTGTGATTTGAAGAACCCAAGTTTCAGCTGAAATTGGACTTATAGCCCAAATCAGAGTTAAAGTGAGGTTTTGAAGTTCCATGAAGTGAATTGAGGAATTCAGTTATTTCTTCAAAATTATCATTGCTGTTTTCCCCGCTGGACCAGAGACTCAATTAGTCATTTGCAGGAATTAGCTCACAAGTTCACACAGAGAGCAGCTTTTAAGCAAGTTTATAATATTCTTTAAAGAATAGGGTCGGGGTGTCTGTGTATAGACAATGGATAAACAACAAAAGGGAGTTGAAATTAGGCACACCTATGTTTTTGATTCCAGAAATGTGAGATAGATATTGAAATAACATTAACTATATTAAATATTTGCTACAACAGAGAATATATTAAGATGCATCTTATGAAAAAAAAAAGAAAGTTATCCTATACCAAGGCAATATTAGAGTTACCTGCCCTTTATTTGAGAGCTAATGCTTTTCATCTGCAAAGAGGAGATAATTTCATTGAATTGTTTAAAGAGTTAAATACTGATAGAAAATTGTAACATTCTGAAGAACAATAATGATTTTGACTTTGGTACAGTATGTGCATGCTTGTGAGTCGTAAATATTCTGATAACATTTTAAATATCTGACCGTCACCTGACGTAGCAACTCTTATAGTAATTGTTTGTGCTTCCCTACCAGTCTTGGCCAGTCACAATCTTTCTTACTAAAATAAAAGAACACTTACTTTGCATGACTGGCAAATTTCTTGATTCTTCATGAATGAAGAAGGTAGTTGTGTGTAACAAGTTTTGAATACAGATTTTGGACCTCATTTGATTTATACCCCTGGGATTTTTTTTTTACATTGGACTTGTGAGACTCATTTATGATCCTTGGAATTCCAACCCTGGATGTTTTATCATTTTGGACTTGAAATCCTCTGTTGCTATTCTCTCCAATACAAATCACACAGATACACACATGCTGTGGCTTATAGCCATATTATGTCGAAATAATGGTTCTTGTATAATCACCAAACTTAAGCAACATCAAGCTTTGTCAGTACATCGATGGGTGACCACTTGGGAATACCAGGTGCTGTAATCTTAAATGTGTTGTTAGTAAAATGAATGGCTCAGAATTGAAAATCAGAACTGAGTTCTAATTCCAGTCAGGTTCATTATATTCACAGTTGCAAATTATCTTAGGAAAGTTATGAATTCACTTCTCCTTTTCCTCCCCAGCTATGGGTTAATTAATAGGACTTATATTGCTAAATCATTATTATCTCAAAAAAATTTTAATAATCTAAAAATATTTTATAGCTTTAAATAACAAGTAAAAGGTTGAAAACCATAAAAAAATCACTCAATTAGAACCATTTGAAAGAGGACAGATTGTGGTCTTTCAAGAGACATTGGTAGTGCTTCTGTGCTAACCCTTTATGACCAAGAGGTCAAAGTCATTAGATCTAATAATGGTTTTCTCTAGGGAAAATACATGTTCAAATTCTGTAAGTGCATATTTTTTTAAGATTTCTCAAATATTCAGGCTGATAAATGGAAATAGTTATATAATAAATAAATATATGAAATTCAACAAATTGTAGATTCAAACCCTGATGTGTCCTTACAATAAATAATACTCCAACTTCTAGTTTCAACAGCTTGATTCTAATTGAAAGAACAATGGAATGATCTGTATATGTAATCATTTCTTACAATCCAGCTGTACACTTAATCTTGACTTCCTTGTTGACCAAGCCTAGAATACACTGACTGGCTATAAGTTAATCAGTTTGAATGATGTCTTTAAAGCACCTGATGTTACAATAAAATGTGGATAGAGTAACAGCTTCCAGGCACTCAGTCTCCATTGAAGTATATTGTCTGTGTATCCCTGCCGTGTAAAGGCAAATGAGTTTCCCCACTTGATATTTCCCAGTATTAGACTCTCAGGTGGGTGAGGTGCACAGACATTGAAGGTTATTAAACAACAATGTGGCATATAATAAACCACCCAAGCAGCTACATGTTGATACTGATTCAGGTAATGAGAATGAAGTAGACATACTCGAATTCCCAAGGACTTGGATGCTAGAATCAATTTCAAAACACTCCTCTGTCAAGACTATCATGATTTATTATAGGAAAGGTTATATTCTCCAAATTAATCCCAAATTAAAAAAATTTGTGCCAACTTTCTTGAAGCCTCTCACATAACTTGAAACATCAATAAATACAAAACATGATACAACATAAAAAGTGAGTCTTACAAATTTTCTCAGTTCAATACACGAATCCATATCACATATTTTACCAGGCTTAAAGTTAAAATTTACTTAACATTTCTACAGCTTGCGAAGTGCACACACACAATTACATAAACTCAGCAGAAAACATCGAATGACACATTCATTCAAAGAGACAACTTCATACACAGGTAAGTTTTTTGAAGAGGTTAAAAATCATGCATTTTTTCTGGCTGGAGGGGTTAAAATTCATGGGAAAAAATTAAAGAGTCGCACTATACCTGAAGTTGGCTTATACACAAGTATATACATTAGTTTGAATATTATTGGTGTTTATCTATTCATGGCTGTGAATACATGTCTATCTCTTTCACTAAAATCACTTTTACTAACATTTGTATGTATATAGAGTGTATGTTAACATATTGGGTGGCTCTGATGACATAAATTTGTGAGATTCCTTCCAAAAATTATACAGAACTAAAAAAATATCACAGCAATCAGAGAAAGCAACTTCTTGGTAGAATTGGGCAAAAAACTGCTTTCATATTTTATATTTGTTTTATCTCTAATGAAATATTACAATATGTAAACAATTATTCCTTATTAATTTTTAAACCTTTTTCTTAAATTATCACAATAGCATCTTGTTGTAAAGTTAATAAATCACTCAGGCATCAGGTTGTTATACTAAAAACTTTATGGATTACTATTTCTACTATTAAAAAAGAATTTAATAAATTGGTAGAGTGTAATTTATAGATTATTAAAGCTTTATAATATTACTTTTTAATCCATTAAGTAACCTAAAAGACTAGAGTGGAAAAATTGGGCAATTGAAAACCTTTGTCAGGTAGACTTTTTTGGCATATCATCAGGTATTGCATATTGTGTAGCCACAGAATTTGGTATGAAAGTGTGTCTTAGCAGACAGCATCATGTTGTGTCACGTCATTTATATAAATTAATGTTTCATGCATGTTGTCTTGCTGTCAAATCATAAAAAGAACTAAAAAAAACATTTCATTAGCTTTTACAAATGAGCACATTATGTGGAACAGTTTGGCAAGGATATTCTTTAGGAATGAAAATAAGTTTCATTTGGTTGACTCTGCTGGTACAAATGTGGAAGATTGCTTGCAAGAAAAATCTCTTAAATTCAAAAAGTAAGTATGTATTGATGTGTGGAGGGAGGGATGTTCTCTGTTGCTAGTGTTGGCACACTCATTTTGTTACATGTCAAAGTAAATACTGCAATATATAAGATTTGTATTGAATGGCTTGATCTTGACATTTCTCATCCAAATATTGATTTACCAAATTATCATATTTCCTCACAATTTAAAAAAAAAAACTTGACTAGGCTACAGTTCTATCAAATAATTTTGAGAATACCATGAACAGAATATGTGACAAATGAAATAATTTCAAAGAGAATAAAAAGAACAAAGAAATTTTGACAAATGATAGCAGCAGCACTCATCAGCAAGACTCCAAGTTCTCCACATAGAATTGTCCCACAGAGCAATAGCTGAGTGAATTAAAGTATTGGCTTATGAATTTGGAGACATGGTAATTTTGAGTTCAATCCCTGAGCCGAGCAATGTGTACTCTACTCAATGGAAAAAGTGTGAGTAATTACTAAGCAGTACTAGACAAGATATTCCTAGACATGGTCAGTGGAATGAACAATCTAACCTTGTAGATTAAAGAGTTCACTTTGAAATTCCCTGTAGGTTACCTGAATCAACATATACCTGATGAAGGTCATAAACCACAACCATCAAAATGCTATGATAACAACAACAAAGATAAGAAGAATAGTCCACAGGTAAATAAGAAAAAAGTGTTGATAACAATCAGTAAAAGACAGTCAATATTTTTTGAATGCCTAGAGAAGTCTTAACAAATTTGATAGTCACAAGTCCCAAAGAAGGCATGAAAAGCTGAGGCAAACAGCAAGTAACTGATTTGACAAGTTTAAGCAATAGAGAAAAAACTAGAACAAAGACAAATGGAAAATGGCCATAAAGAAGCAAGTATTATTGAGAACAACAACAAAAGATTGGAAGTTATGGAAATATCATGAAGAAATGTATCAATATTTTTTTAACTAAATCTGGTTGATTTGTATAAAATGGAAACTTTGTATTAAATAAAAATGAACACAATGGATAGTGTAATGAATATTTTATTAAACTAGGGATTCAAATATTTTATTAAACTAGGGAGACAAATGTAAAACTTCTATACCAAAAAGTTACATGTATTTGACATCTTTAAGAAAGCTATTAAACAACTCGGCAACTTTTGACAGTATTTCACCATTTGACATTTTCTTCAGCTACACGCTGGAGGACAACTGCCTTTTGTAATAAAAGATAAAGTTGTTACAAATTCCAGAACTTTTAATGTTTTGTCATTATACTTCTTTTTTATGTGCTGTGTCACTTCAAGAGTTGGATAATCACAACTTCCTCTCTTTTGGAATTCTTAGAAATGTCTGTCTTTTTACTAACCTTCCCACTCCCTCTTCTGTCATACATATACAAAGACTAATTAGGTAAGTTACTTGTTTCCTTCTGCTCTTCTTACCTTCAATATGTCCTGAGAGTATCAAATTCTAAAAGTTCTCATTCCTCATTGGCTTAGAAATTTCAATTTCTCTTTCTAAGTATAAGTGTTCTTTTCATTTCCATTTTCTTCAAAATTTCCTTTGTTGCTCACATACTCCATACATGGCACTCTCACAGAATCATATAACTGCTTCCTCAGGCAGCTCTTAAATACATATATTCTTGCACAAATATATATCACAAGCATATACAGTTTTAATTTTTTAATTGTAAGAATACAGAAATGTATGAGTGTTAGCAAGAAAAACAGCTCAATATGTAAACAATGAATTGGTGATATCAAAAACATACAAAAATATTTGGAAAGTATTTTAATAGATGATCGAAAATATGGCACTGAAATCCAAAGATCCAAAAGATGTCTTTAAAAAAATAACAAGAAAATCAACACATAAAAAAACAGTGTCAAACTAGTACATGGCAGTAAATGCTGATCAATTTCATCACAGATAAAGAGAATTGAGGTGACAGAAATGTGACTTTTCAGATAGATGCTGAGAATAACATAGAAGGAGTATGTAAGCAATGAGGAAGTATTAAGGAAAATCAAAACAATATTTTTACATAAAAACAAAAAGAGAGTTGAAATTTCTAGGGCACAAAAAATCAGGAAAGAAGTCTTGGAAAATTTAACACTCACAGGATATATTGAAGGCAAGAGAGACAGAGGCAAACAAGTAACTTATGTAATGAATTTGTGTACATGGATGACAGAAGAGGGTGTATAAAAAATTAATAAAAAGACAAACATTGTTAAAAGTTCCAAATGACAGGAAGCTGTGAAGAGCTACAGTTATTAATGGACATAATACATAAAAGATAATAAAAATGTCAAAATCTGTATACCATGATTCTATTATCTTCTATATTTCATAGTCTTCAATTTATTTTAAATGATTAGAAATAATAAATGTATTAGAGACCATTTCAACGTAGCTTCATAATGATTTTTACATGGAAGACAAGGATTCTACAATGTAGATTACAGGTTTACAAATATTCACTAAGCATGGCATAGACTGTCACAAAGCCAAAATAAAGGAGCATTGTATGACTAATTATCCAAGTCTGAAGAACATGCTTGCCTAAGATTTCATCTGAAATCAAACAACAATCATTAATGATATTGGAAATACACAACTATCTCAGCTCCAAGAAGGCTTGATCTCATGTCAATATGAAATCAAAAATTAAACACACACATGTAAAATTCTAATACCATGTATATATGTAGATATCTTATATATATATATATATATACACACACACATGTGCGCATATGCATGTAGATAGATATATAATTATAAAGTGTATGTACATAAAAATTAACACTAGATGGTGATTGGCAGTTTTATGCCATCATCAGACCATCTCTCTCTCTTATATATATATATATATATATATATATATATAAAATGGTGACATCCTACCAGTTCACACAAACTGATTCTTAAAATTATAAAAGCTTAGTGAACCAGTTATTGGTTTATTAAAAAATAAACTTATATATTAACAGATGATATACAATAGCTAAAAATATAATTAATACCATTGCTGTAAGTTCTGCAGAGCCTGAAAAAGCATTTTCTGTGATGAACATAATTTATTCTGACAAAAGAAATAATCTTGAAGTTAAAAATGTGCCAAATCTTCTAGTCATAAATTTCATACGTCTTCCATTGAATCTTTGGGATTGCAGTGATTCAGTTCAAATGTGGCTAAGAAACACAGCTGATGACACTTGAGTCAAAAACATGATCCTTCTGAACAGAAATATGATAAGAACAGAATTTTAATCTGGAAATATCTTAATAAATAAATGCTTTCTGTTAAATTATCAAAATGATTTAATTCTTTTTGATATTATAAAGTGATTTGCTTCTACTTTCAGGTTGAAAAGAAAATAAGCAGAATAGGTTCCTACAAATTACCTTCTTTTATAACCAGTTCCTGGATATTTGGGATGCCATTATCATATATTTATAACTTCCCTGTGTCTTTTCTATAAATATTTTCATGGTAATTATTCTAATAAGCTTTCATCTTTGGTACCTAGACTTTATGAATTTAAGCATGCTAATAGACTAACAGGGAAGTCTGATCAATTTACAGTTGAAATTTGCTAGACATAACCGTAAGTTCTATGCTAACAATTTTATCTAGCACACTTATCTTTTGTAGAACTCTTTTCCAGCCTCTCATTTCCCAATCAACTTTGATCTTCAAAAATTTAAATGCCATGTCAATCATCATCTTCTGTCTTCTTAATTATTGGACTTTTATCGTTCTCTTTCTTTAATAATTTTTTCTTTGACACATAAATCAGTAACCCCTTGCATCTTAGTGGCTTTATTGTCTTGCTTGGGGTGAACTGATTAAAGTACGGGGGGGGGAAGTAAAAAATTATCCACATTCTTGTCTAAAGATATGTTATGGTTGAAGTTCAGATAATTTTTGACTTACCCTTGTATTTTTAAATATATATATATATATATATATATTTATACACACATTTGAGTGTGTGCATAGTGCATATATTTTTATCCACAATGTATACTCAGTTCTTATTACAGATTGTTGAAGCAGTATTTTTTTTAATAATTTTTTTAATAATCTATAATCATAAACAATAAGATATAGAGACACATTAATATACATACCCACAAACATATATATGTTTAGATGTTTTCCTATATCTGAACAAAATCATAAAAAAATCTGACACCCAGGAAGGAGTTAACAAAGAAAATACAACATTCTTTTCAGCATTGTATGCAAATTCATTAATATTTTCCCTCCAGTTTTATTCTTTTTCTATTGAATAACATTAAAATCATTGACAAGTGAAGTTTTAGGCATTTGTTATTGAATCCCAAACATAACTGTTTTTATTGATTTCATTTTGAAAGCATTTCATTGTTTGGCCCCAATGTTACTGTCGGATTTGCCATTTGCAGAAAACAATGTCAATAAAAAATGCTTTCAATTCACAAAATTAATTTTGATCTCTTTCATATGAGGAGGGTCAGTAAAAAAAATTAGGGAAAAGAAGAAAAACAGGGACAACAAAATGTCTGTGTATATGTGTACAAAATTATATGTACAGAATTACGGACATATATTTAATTTCTATATACCTATTTGAATATATAATAATACACTTAGCATACATTGGTTAAACTGGGTGCGGGCATGTAGATAATATACAAAAAGTTACTGTCTGAACAAGTTCATTTTATAGAACAATGAAAATAATAACCTTGAATTGTCTGTCCAAGTCATGAAAAAATATATCTGAAAAAAAGAATTTCAGTATATTTGCTTATACAGACATATATTATGCCTACATTACTATATTTAGAGTTTTATCAATGTGTGTCTCAATGTCTGAAAATACAGACATAATATATGAACATTTTTAGCTATAAGTATATCAAATACATATATATTTGAATTATAATGTAACTGTATAAATAAGTATTTGATGTTTATTTAATAAAATGTTTCCATGCATCAGTATTGTTTACCAAAAGTCATATACATCTTTGTGATGGTGATAACCTACTATATTTTAAAAAATTCAAAATATATATATATATATATTGTGCAAATGTTCTATAAGGCAAATATTAAAAACTAATGACATTTTGTGTTGATTACAGAATTTCCTTCTTGTCTCAGAAGGATTATTCATAATTTGTAAAAGTTGATCTGTAAAATTAATCAATGAAAAATTTCTGTTTTTAATAATATTTGCCTATATATATATATATATATATATATATATATATATGAAACAGATAAAATATAAACTGTGGTTCTTCTCTTTGTGTAGGTTCTATTTACAGGCTTATTGGGAGAAAACTGTTTTTTACCAGTTTTTGTTTAGCAATAATGTTTTTAGTTAACTGTTTATAATCTGGAGATTGGGTGTTGATTTCTACATACACTCTATCTCTATACTTTCCCCTCATAAATGCAGTAAATGTTAAATAAAAATATATATATATATATATATATATATAATGAAATGGGCTAAGTCTGACAATTATTTTAATATATTTTCTGTTTATATGTTATTTGTATGGATACAAATATTTAAGTAAATGTTCTGTTTACTATAAACAGTATTAATGACAATTACCAGCCTGAATGTTCAAGAAATTTCATAGAAAATATGTTTCCTCTGATAGGAATCAACCTGTATCCTTCACAGAATCATCATATAGCCTAATATGCTATATAATTTAGCTACAGAGGAAACATCTGGTTAAAAACTATAATTTGACTTTATAATTATATATAGCCAGATGCTTCCTCTGTAGCAAAATGGTATAGCACGTCAGGCTATATGACGGATCAGTGTAGGATACAGGTTCAATTCTTGTTGGAGGACACATATTTTCTATGAAATTTCTTGGACATTCAGCCCGGTAAATGTAGTTAATACTGTTTATTATAAACAGAGTATTTACTTAAATATTTGTATCCATAAAAATAACGTATAAATAAAAAATATATTAAAATATATTTAGATTTAAATAAAATGGATGTCATTATTTTTACCTTTAGGAGCCTTTCTGCCAACATTTTTTTCAAAAGGTAATCGTTGAGGAAGCAGAAAACAATCAAAGAACACATTAATAAAAAATGAATGAGCAGCAAAAATTGAAACATGATTAAAATGGATTTTAATCATAAATAAATTAACAAATAAAAAAAAATGCAAAGTTCCAAAAAGAGAATAAAATGGGAAAAGGTTACTCATAATCCCTTGATCAAATAAAATGTTCCTTTTCTTTACATAAGTTCAGCTGATTAAACTTAATCCTCAAGAACTTGGAGATGGTGAACGAAGCAAGCACTATGCAAAATGGAAAAAATGCATTATTATAATCAGCAGCAGAATCAGGATTGTCCAGTAAATGCTGCCCAATGGAGGAGTCATGTATTGCTTGAGTGGTTCTTTTAACATGACTCTGACTACTCAAATGCAAATAGGCAGGTACATGTTGTGTAATCCACATTTCCAGCCTCTGATTAGTCCGTGCTATATACACCACATCACATCATCATTTGAATTTATATATTACTGAACTATTCTGAAAATAGTATAACTGACCCTTGCTGAAGGATGGAAATGCAGATCTCGTCTAGAACAAAGTATGCAACTTGACAGCATTATAGCACAAAGCAACACAAGCCAAAATTCTGTCAGCAAGCAACTGGAGCTTCCTGTCTAACCAAGGCAACTTCAAATAAATTGGGCACTGACTAGGGCCTAGAACCACTCGTTCTTTAAACCATCTAATATATATATATATATATATATATATATATATATAATGTGTTTGTGAATATGTGTATAATCTTAGCAGAAGGATCTTTGCTATCTGTGGTGAACCATATATACTTTTGCTATATACAAAAATTTTCACCATCATTTAGAACAAATTTTTGGTTCAGGTTTTCCACACTCAAAGTTAAGTGAGAAGAAAAGCTAAAACTGTCATCTTTTGACTTTCAGAACATTAATTTTTTTTACATTTTCAAAATACTACTGAAATTGTATTTATATCTTTTTTAATTATTTTACACATTTAAAATATATTTTGGAAAATAGTTTTTGGTTTAATATAAATTTTGAGCAAAAATGTTTTGTTGATTGGGCTATAAATAAGTGAGATCTTCTTTGGTGATAACCAGGGATTTTCTGAGATCCTCATCGATATTAAAGCTCCCTACAATTAGTTATCATGGATGGGGAGATCCTTCTGTAATAACTTCCAATACAGAATATAATGGTCAATAGAATGTAAAAACTTGAGATGTTCATTTTAAATTAAATTTGTATATGTTAAAACAGGGGTTCTTAACCTTTTGATGATTCCAGACCCCCAATGGATTGTCCAATATGGTCCCATACCCACTTCACTTGACTGTCAAAATAATTATCACCAATCCTATTATTTGCCAGTATGTCTTCCAAATATTTCAATCGCTTGAATTTACTGTACTTTAGATATGGATTGCTAGGAAAAGAACTTGAAAAAAAAAAAAAACATTGATAACTTTATTATTGAAAAAAAAAAAAAACTATTGATAACTTTATATTTTTTTTTTACTGAAAGCAAAATAAAGTTATAATTCAGTTTTATTACACAAGAAAAAGGAAGGGAACATAAATGTGCAAGTTTTTTTCGTATCTCGACTACATAAAACAGACTTTTACTAATCTAGTGAGATATTTGCTGTTGTTTAAATATGAAAAATGAAAAGCTGTCAAACACAAAATGGTGGGGAGGTGAGGAACTACCAGTACCCAGAAATTGAGTCCCATACCCCCAAGGGCAAGAACCTCTGTGTTAAAGCATAAATAATAAATCTCATGTTTTAATCTTGTAAAATTCAATATCTCATAGTCAAGTAAGAATTTCTGTGTTAATTCAACAACTGACACTACAAACAAATCAAGTTAACTTTGTGCGCCAGAACATTTATAAGAGTGAGTGTTGATGAAATATTCTTTGTCCAATCTAAGAAATTCTGATACTTATTCAAATTTTGGGAATTGGATTATTTAATAACTTTCAGCCCGAGACATGACCTTATGTTAGTCTATGGAAGGCTTAGGACAATTTTATTTGTGTTTCTTTTAATATATAAATGTCTTTATATATAATATTATTATATTTCAAACATGCTTCAGTCCATATATAAGGGGCTGCTGAAAAATTCTTGCACTGATCAAGAAAAAAATTAAAACAAATTCTATTTGATTATATTGAATTAGTAAATACTAAACACTTCAAACACTTTGGTGTATGGAGTAGTTACAACAAATTTAGTATATAGATGAGGAAACTGGACATAGGCCGTGCTAGAGGTAGTTTCACTCAACACTGTAATTTTCTACTAAAGCAAAACATCAACCTAAAAACTTGAGTCATGTCCTTAAATAGCCTTGTCAGATGGAGACTTTCATATTCATGTCATACCAGATACCAAACCCATTCAGAAATATCTAAACTGTCAGCTGTACACATCCACTTTCTAAGATCAATGTTTAAAAATCACTTTGAGTGAGTGAAGCCTGTTGATCTTGTCAAAGACCATTCTTTTTCAACCATTATAGACTCTGGTGCTACTGAATGACAAACCAAGAACTGTACCAAATAACAGAAACCATATCACTTGAGGACTTACAACACCAACAACAGCTGAAATTGATATCACATGTCACTCCACAGAGAAAATAATGACATAATCAAGATGTTGACATTCCACATCACCTTAAACAAAAAAAAAACAATAACAGTGACTGAAATTGTAAAACCTTTTTCCCTGAAAAATTGTTTTAAGAGAAAGATTTCATAAATCTCAACCAACAGTTGTACACTGGCTGCTCGGTTAATGAATGCCAAATGTTTCATTATAAGGAAATGGCTAATATTACCATTAGCATTTGGTTAGATTTTTGGAAAGTAGGTTGAGCTGAGAAGATTTTAGAATGCTTTTGTGTGTGTGTGTGTGTATATATATATATATATATATACACACACACACACACACAAAAGGGTTTTATATATATATATATATATATATATATATACACATACACACACAAAAGGGTTCTATATATATATATACACACATACACACACAAAAGGGTTCTATATATATATATATATACACACACACACACAAAAGGGTTCTATATATATATACACACACACACACACACTACACTTCAAAAGTTTGAAGCCACCCCCAGTATTATCATGGGATTAACTTGACAGAAAAATAAAAAATAAATGAAAAGAACTCATAGAATCTCTGAAAAAAGAATGGAATCAATTATCAAACTTATACTTTGAGAAATTCTTGCAATGAAAGCCAAAAGATTGTGCTACAGTAGTCAAGGCTAAAGGAGCATTTAATGGGAGAAAAATTTAATTATAAAATACATTTTTTCTTTTTGTCATAATAAAATTTCTAATAAAGAATCATGTCTCACTTTTTTAACTATGTATAAAATGTTCTCTTATTTAAAGTACAAAACAACTATTTGGGGGGCCAATTTACTAGAGGTGGCCTCAAACTTTTGAACTATAGTGTATATAATACACACACACACACACACTCATCACTGCACACCAACTTGATTGGATTGATAATTTTAATTTCCTCACTTATATGCTTCAGGACTTTTTATAAAATGACTATTTTTCTACAGTAATAAAGCTAACTTTGGCAATCTTTATACACAAATATCTATTTTATCAAATTAAATTTTCAGATTTCATTAAATTAATGTTTTGCACAAATTATATATATATTAATTACAGAAGATTCATATTATTGTTGTAATTAATGATTTTATCTTTAAAGCCATTGTTTTCAAATTCCAGTCCTACTGGTTGCTTCATATATTGCATATATGTCAAGCAAGTAAATACACACAAAGGTGTCCATAAACTATAGATTGGATTTTTATTAACTTTTTTCTGTATCTTATCTTACTTATTATAAAACGCAGGTTGTGTGTGTGTGTGTCTGTAATGTTTATATGTTGGATCAAATTTCCTACCTTTTTTTTTTTTAGCCGATTTCAACAAAACTTCACAGGACTACATAAAATTACCTTGTGGTGGTTCTAACGGGACCAAAAATGGGAAAAACACAGTTGTTTTTTTAAGAAAATCAATTTGAAAACACGATTAAGACACATTGTGAGAATGAAAGGGGGAGAACTCACCCACGAAAATGTAAACAAAAGAGCATAGCATGATGAAAAAGACGCCGAACTTGACGAAAACAAAATTTTATCGTCTAATGTTAATATTATTATTAAAGAGGAAAGATCAAAGTATTTTTGGAGTATTTTTTTACATTTTTTAATCGTTCCTAGCACGTCTGAAATTTTCGTTAAAAATAGTTTTTTTTTTTGGTCAAAAAAAAGGGCAGATACTCATTTTCAATCATTTTTTTTCGATTTGATAAAAAAGATTAAAATTTTACTTTGATATTCTTTTAAAAGTCAATTATCATTTTTTCAAAACTGATTTTAATAAAAACAGATATTATACTGTTTATTTAAAATATTTTGAACCAAGCTTAACTTAGCTTCTTTACCGAAAAAAAATGTAATTTGAAAATAAAACAAAGTTGGTCATAACCTTTCGGTCGCTTGACGATTGACGAAAAGGCACATTCATGATGTTTAGATAACTTACGGGAGGAGAATTCTTTCTACGGATGGAAGGAAGTGAAATTATTTAAGTGAACAAATTATTTACCTTGTTACTTTTAAGGAAAACTTTCAGCGCTCTAATTTTTTATTTTTTATTTTTATTTTTTTTTTGTACTTAGCTTTCATTTTTATGTTTATGATGCTTTATGGAAAATATAAAAAAATTAAAAAATAAGACTGTTAATAGTGAGATTAAATTTCATAAGAAAAAGGTATCTAATTAATTTAGGTACCTTTCTTATGAAATTTTATCAGAAGTGTACATAAAATACTATAATTTTATGTACATTTATTACATTTTACTGTGTTATTTGTATTTCCATTCATTCATTTTATTATTAATTTTGATATGTCATTTATGGAAAAATGTCATAACTGAGATTAATATAAAAATAAGATCATATAAATTAAAGTTTAGCAGTAGTTAAATTTCATAAGATGATACTGTTACTTGTAGGTACCCTTCTCAGTTGAAATTGAAAACTCAAATTAACTTCTCCATATGTGTTTCATAAAAAGTAAAAGGGCTTAACAGCGGAGAACAATGCTGAACTCAAATAATGCAACTAAATTGTATTCTGGTTGGTCTTCCGTACTTGATAATTACTGTCCGACTATAAACACAAAAATTACATTTCTTAATTACCATGGCTAATCTGATTGGTCCAAATTATACAATTTTCAAAGCGCTAGACAATGACAATCTCACACGGACATTTTGAAAGGTTGCTGTTGCTTTTAACTAATGTTAAAATATTTTTAAAAATTCAATTTAAAAATTTTTTTAAAATCTTTTTAAAATTAAAGAAATAAGAAATAATTGTATTAAAAATTCAATTTTCATTGAAAAAATTTTTTGCTTTCAGAAAATATTGTCCATATTCATAAAAACAAATTAAAACAAATAAAAGCATTTGAAACTAAATAATATATTTGTTTTATTGAGTTTTGTATGTTACAATTCACAGCTGATTTTCAGGTACGTTGGCCAAATAAAAAAAAAAACATGATTTGCATTCTTCAAAGCCTTGTGCTTTTATTGTAATCACTAAAACCGATGGTCTCAATTTCTAGAGTTTCTCATAAAATTAGTTATGGGGTGATAATAAAATAAAAAAATATTTCTGCCATGACTTTAATAAAAAAAATATTTATAATAATTTCGATCATCTGTGAATAGTTTCTGAAAGTTTCATTAAGATCTGACAATTATTTTTATTTTTGCAAGATTTTCCAAATTAATGTGTAAATACAAAAAAATGCGCTAAAAATTATCTATGTTATTTACTACCCCTTGTTGCGACAAAGAGAAACAAGGTTTTTAAATCAAAATTTAGAATATTCTAAAAGATGGAAAAATTTTAAAAATAATTAAAAAAAAAAATTTAGTCTATCCTCTTCATAAAAAAATAAGCATTTTGACGATAAAATTTTGTTTTCATAAACTTTGGCATCTTTTTCATCAGACTATGCTCTATGTTTTAGCGATTCCGTGGAGTGACTTAGGTTAAAAGACCCAGGTTGTTTATGTGCGTGTGTGTGTGTGTGTGTTCCTTTATATATGGGATCGGATTTCTTACATTTTTCAGCCGATAAAACAAACATCCACTTTTTTTTCAGCAGGTAGTATTTCTTATTGTCTTGCACACTTTTTTCTTTATTTACATTCAGAATGCTTTAAAAATTCCATTTACAAGACAATTGTTTATAATAAAATTCTATTCACCAATCTATAGACTCATAACGATTGTAAACAATGTTTTTGTTTGAATTTGGGTTTGACCAATTCGTAAAAAAAAAAAAAAAATAATTAAGACATGCATGTCCATCAACCTTAAACAATAATCTTTGTCAATTTAATTTTTCAGTCTTTATGATGGTCGATACTTGATCTATCTCTTACTGTTACATCCCCAGGCAACGCCGGGCTCTACTGCTAGTTATATATAATTATCAGATAAAATTCAAATGAAAACAAATTTATACAAGATTTAAATAATGCCTGGTTCTTGAAAAGATATTAAAAATGCACCCCCTCTGACAGTTGCAGGAAAAACCGTTGTTAGATTCAACATGCATTAATGATCTCGGCTACAAAAAGCATCAGGATTAAACAAAGTTCTGTTTTGCCTTTTAACAACAGTTTCTCCTAAAAAGGAGGATACAAGTTTGAATCCTGACAGAGGGAACATTCTTTCTCTAATAAAATTTCTAGAATGTTCAGGCCTGTAGACAAAATAAAATGATGTTCAAATAAAATAAATGGAGCATCTACTCAATTATGAGTATCTACTAAAAAATAACGTTTAAAGTAATAAAAATATGTTGGATTAATAAATAAAAAATCATTACTTCTTTAGAAATTTCATAAAGGTATATATATATATATATATATATATATATATAATGAGGAAGAACAGTAAGATTTATAATCCTGTGTTCTTAGCAATTATTTTTATTTTTTAAAAAAAAAAAACAGTGTTCAATACAAACAGTAGAGAAAAATATTATAATTGTTTTCTTCTTTAAAAATATGATTCCATCATGATACAGAAAATTTTCATGCTTCAAAAATGAAACTAAATTTATAAATTTAATTATAAAAATTTAACTTAAAATTCATAGTCTTGTCTTATTGACAAGCGATGCTAGAAATAATTTTCTAAGAACTTTATTTAATTTATAAGCACAGACAATATTGATAATATCAATATTGTCTGCACTTTATCATTATGTTGTTTTACACACACACACACAGATATATATATATATATATATATATATATAAAACAAAGTTTATAGAAATAAATATTGAGAAGAGAGAGATAAGGAAACAGTCAGATATATAGAAAATGTTTATTATAGTTTGAATGTTTAAAATGTTTCAAAAGTAAATCTTTCCTGATGATGTTTGTTTAATGTTAAAATAGTAAGTGAGCAAGAAGGCCTCAGGAGGAACAAGCAGTTTTTGTGTTGATGCTCAATTTACTATTGTTCATGGGGGCCACCTCGACAATTGCTCTAACAATCTCAAACATAATCCACCAGAAGAAGAAGTTTCAACAAAAAAAATAAGATGATAAATTTTATCAATTCACATCTCACATCTTGGTACCTTGTAGAGTTTTTCAATAATGCATAATTATGTGAGGTCTGGCAGACATGCCTTACTCCTTCCACCCCCACCATATCTAACTGGCCATTCCCTGTACAAACATGAAAGGCCCATGAGGGAAAAATGTCCACATTGAGGATGTATATAACGCAGCAGGATTCCACCTGCAAAAAAGGCTGTTTAGATTCTTTAACGGCAAAGTATGTTCATAGTAAGTATTAGATTAAACGGAAGATCTATGTTCATAGCGGCTTGAAAGGGACGCAGTGTTGAGATAGGTTTTTCTTTGAAGTGAATCTTTCTCGTCTGGACTCGACTGGACCATTGCTGTAAATTTCTTGTGTAATGACGCATTGGCTTTTGAATACTGTGCAATTTAATACGTCCTTATTACTTAGTCATAATGTCCGTGAGCTCAGCATAAAAACAGTTCCCATCATCTTTGATCGCTCAATACAACTCAATGGTGTTTAATTTCGAGAATCACAAATTGTAATCAGTAAACAGGAATTGAATTCACGTGTACATATGTTTTCAGTTGTCAATAGTTTCTTTGACTTTGTCTGGAGAAAAGAACGAAAAGAACAAAAAAAAATGGGGATTTTTCCTCATGAATCAGAATTGAACAAAGATCTCCAAGCAATGCAGGTCTGTTGTTTTTGTTAACGATGACTACTGGTCTTAATGTATTGAATTTTCAAAACATTCAAATGCTTTTCCTTAAAGTGATTTGTCTGCATCATATCTGATATCTAACCTCTGCCCACCTGCCTGACTGCAACAGCCACTTAGAAAAATAACACTTATTTGAGAAATAGCAATTTATTTGACAAAATTTCCAAGGATTTTCATCTTGCAGGTTTGAACTGACATTTTGTTATCAAAAATGTGAATTAACAAGCTGCTTCAAGTTGTTTAAAAAATAAATAATATCATACATACAGACATAATATATATATATATATATGTGTGTGTATGTATGTATATATATTCTAATGTATATTTGTGCAGAAACCTTTCTTTTAAGCATCCTTTATTAAATATGGATGACAAGGAAAATTTAATTAATTTTTTATTTAGTTTTTCCAGCATTCTTACATTTTTTTTCTCCATTTGATGGGAGTGAGTACAAAGATCTTCCATTGTCTCAAGTATTTTCAGTCATTTCTTTAGCCATTTTCAAGGGGGTTTTGTTTTAGGTGTTGTCAGTTTCTCTTCATGTTTTTGTCCATTTAAGACAGCGATTCCCAACCGCCGTTAATAGTCATGGCATACATATATACGTGTTTTTGTGTGTGTAGATGGAAGTAATAATGGTATAGCATTAGTATTTGAGTAAATGAATAAATATTAAACATTTTTTCAAATAATTCTTTTCATGATTCTTCAATTAAGTTATTTTAAATATATTATTTTAATATTAATTTTTTAAATATATTTTTTTTAAATTTATTTTTTTAAATTTTCCTTTATTTGAATAAATGAATATTAACCTTTTTTCATATAATTATATTCAACATTCTTTGTTTTATTAAAAATTTATGATTTTATTTAATAACATTTAAATATATACCCTTTCAAAATTTTATGTTCCATGATATTTTCATTTGCTCCTAGGTGTGCCATTGCTTAAAAAAGTTGAGAAACAAGATGTTTAGGATGTATTTTATTTTTGCAGATGTTAAAGATGTATTTTATTTTTGTGTTGTTTTGAATACTAGTAGGACTGTTTATATGTATGTATATATATATATATATATATATATACGCACACACATACATACATATATATATATTCAAACATATATTGTTAAATATAACGGACAACAACTGTGTATTATGTTTGATCATGAGATATTCTAAGCTTTGTATAGTGGCTTTAGTTTCAGGAGAAAATAAAGACAAAAACTGTCCAACATTTGGATATTTTTTTTATTATGCTGTCTCTTGATCTAAGCCTTTGGCTCACATGAGCCATCATCATCAGAGTGATTATATGGCCATTACAACAGAAATGTTCACCAGATGACATCCTGTTATGTTTACATAGATGTTTGCTATGCGTTGATAAAGGTCGCAGAATAGCAGATGCAGGATGCAGGTTATAAATTTGTAATGTGGTTCTATGACATTGTACACGACCACATGAGAGAAAGAAATGTTGTCAGCCGAACCACGTGTTTAGACGCAATGTGATATGTTGTGACTGGTTTGAAATGTAATTTTGTTTAATTTGTGAGCATATATATGTGTTTCTGTAAATTCAGACAGCATAACATCCTGAAGATGGTCTTAGATGAGATTGAAAGTATTTGGGTAAACAAAAAATATTTGAGAGAAAATTTTGGTATTTTTCTTAATCAATTTTCTAAAGGCTACCAAGAAATTAATCTGTGAACTTGAAAGGATAAAAACAAAAACTAATCAACACATGTCTAAATTATTTAACCAAATCTGTTTGAATGAAAATATGCTGTCTAAATATATATATATATATATATTATCTCAGTTATGGTGGACTGGTCAAGTCTTGAGAATATCTGATGACAGGATACCCATGATCCTAATGTACAGCCAGTTAGATCAGGGTTACAGGAATGTAGGACACCCATGGCTAAGATACAAAGACAAGCTGAAAAGCAACTTGTCATCAGTCAATATACCACATAACACCCTTGAGCACTTAAGCCTTGGAGCGGGTAGAATGGAGATCAATGTGTTTTACTGGATTCAGCAATTTTCAATCTGCTTGTCTGAATCATCTTCAAGAAGCAAGTGCAAGATCTAAAAGGTCAGCCAATCTAACAGTGATCTCATCTCACAATCCTCACACTTTCTCTATATGTGGCCTCCTTTGTAAATCACTAGAGGGTCTTAAATACCACATAACATTATCGCACAAAATTTCATAACTGAATCAATAAGCTGTCAGATCCTCATACGTTGAAACCGACTATATATATATATATATAATTGTTATTATTACAATGTACATTATATTTAATGTGTACACATGTTTGAGTAGATATACTTGTTTTTTGTTTTTTAAACATGTACACTTACAAAATATAACTTTTGCAATAATAAGAAATGAAGTTGTATTAAAAAGTTCATTAATTGCTTTAAGATATCAAGAGAAATGGTTTATGTTTTGACCTTCTTAACTTTATCCTGTCATAAATGGTAATCCAATTTAAATATAACTCCCTCAACTCCTCTGAAATTATTTTATTTTGGTCTAGGATTTGAATTCACTTTGGATTTTTTGTGTTTTTCATAACAATCTTGTAAATTCTTCATTTCAATGGCTTAACAATGTTTGTTAATGTTGAAAATCTAATAAACATGACAATATGAAATATTGTAGTATTTCTTTTGGAAGGTAAGTTTTAGTGAGATATTCTATATCATTACTTCTTGAAGGAATTCATTTCTCACTTAGATTTCTGACCTTGTACCAGACACTACTGAATAAATACTATCTCACGCACACACACATATAATTAGTTTTCTCACACACACACACACACACGTTTTTTATTACTAAATAAATACCTCTAACACTAAATGTACATCAAATTCAATAAAAATTAGCTACAAGCCAAGATAAATTTCAAATACTTGCTACTGCATTAAGTCCACATTGAAAATATATTAACTTAGAATGAATTAGAAAGTATATAAATTCCTGACATGAAAATATAATTTTCTATACCATAAAACTCAAAATCCATATTTTAAGAACCTAAACACTTAATGAATGAATATAAATCATAACTTCTTTTCAATCAATTCATTACCTCAAGAAAAAAACATTTAAGAATCCAAATATTAGCACTGAAGCACATCACCATAATGAATGACATAAATAAATTTGTGAAATTTTGTTAGATTTAATGAAAGACTAAACAAAACACCAATATTAACAGAACTCACATAAATAGCTGTCCAGCAAATTATTGCATTCAATATGACTTTGTATAATTTTAAGATACGCTATATCCTTGTATTAAAGTGCTCAATAACCAGCTCGAAGATCTAGGTATTATATCTGTGACTAGATGATACAAGTATGGTGGGCCTTCTGTAGTATTTTAACCAAAGTGTACAGAGTAGGTTATTTGAAGTCTGGACGGCATAACCAAGTAGAAGAAAGTTCCATTTAAATGTCCAGTGCTGGCGTTGGGTAGTTGCTGGTCAAATCCAGTGGTGAACCTTCCATAGTATTCTAACCAAAGTGTAAGGAGTAGGTTGTTTGAGTCTGGATGATATGCATGCAGCAATTTCCTAAACCAGGTGAGTTAGGCGGACATGAAAGCTGGGACTATGGTGTAGTCAGAAGTTCAGGGCTGTTGTAAGCAGGTCCATTTATGCCAATCAAGTAAGTAAGTAAGTTAGTTTAAGTTAGAGATGCCATGTTTACAAGTGACAAAGAACATAATGTGTGTAACAAATGAATGTGGAAAGTTTTTGGTCAAAAAGTAAGTGAATGAGTGGATGTGCATGCATATGTACATGTACGTGTGTATATGTATTGTTCATGTGTTTGCCACAAAGGGAAATGCAATCTTCTGTGAGAGATTTACATTGTTGTCGTATAGGCAGAAAAGCAAGAAGCGAGAGATGAAAAAAATTATCGCAGAGTATTTATAGAGTTGGTGAGTGCCCCCTAGGAATAGTTCCAAAAATTAGGGGGAAATAACCCAACAAAGTTACTCCAGATTAGCCTAAAATAGAATTTAAAGAGAATTTACAAGCAAAGCATTCTCTGCTTTATCAGCAGAAGATGTTAACACCTCAAACTGAGTGAAGATAGGAGGGATATAAGACTTACTCTTATTTAACAAACTATTACAGAGCCACCAGTAGTCACATGAACCAAACCTTTTAGAGGTTATACAGTGATTCATTCTATCAGCAAACAAAAACTTAGCCTCTTTGAAGATACATATACAATTATTTTGAGCAGTCACAAATTTAGCATCTGTTGTGATCAGAATTACACCTAAAAAAATTGATCCCTATGGGCTATAGCAGCTGAATGGGATGGTGTGAACCAAGGAAAAGATTGTGGTTTTACCTGATATTTGTGAGAAAGTACAAAAGCATCAATACCGGCTTTAGCCCAAGAAGAAAGCTCTGTGGTACAATTCTCAATAAGAAGGTTAAGAACATCAATCCAAGTGGCGTCTCGAATAATGTCACAAAATAAATCCCAATCAGTATGCTGGTAACAGAAAGAAGTCTTGTGAATAGAAGTTTCTTTTCTAATAGATAACTCAGAAGATATACCAATAGATATTACAGTGTGATCCAAATTGCCAAGAGAACAGAATTGTGAGGCTCTACAAGAGCTAAGAGAGGAGGTAAAGAACAAATCAAGTAAAGAAGAATGTTGAATAGATTTTAGGGAAACAAGTAAGGAAAACCACTATTTGACTGAAAAAATTGAAAGTATTAGTAACATTAGAATGCTTAAGCAACTTGATGAACATTAAAATCACCAAACACAAAAAAAAACATCATTTATATTATATGTTGGCTTCACAAATAAAGATTTATGAGTGCACTTTGTCTGCTGCAGAATCATGGGATAACTTTCATTCTGGTGCTCTTCAAGTTTTAAGGTGAAACATTTCACATGCTTTACTGCATATCTATATAAGGATCAGGCTTACAGCCACATCATGTTGAAACACTGGTTCCCATATGGTCACTGAAGTTAAGCAACATTGAGCCTGATCAGTACCTAGATGGGTGACTGCTTAGAAATATGAATGTGTGGGTTGCATAATGAATAATGGCTTGTAATTGTTAAATGGAGAGCTGAGTTCCAATTCCAGTTGAGTTTGTTATATTCACTTATATGCAAGTACCCTTCTCTCTCCAGCTGGATTCATTAGTAAGGCTTGTATCACAACCATTATTATTGCTAAAAAAACAAAAAAACATGGTTACAATCTAAAAATATTTTCTGGCTTTAAATAACTTGTAATTGGTTGATAAGTCATAAAAAACAAATCAATCAATCAATATATAAGGATCAATCAGGAAATCATTCATACTAAAGCAAGCTACAGGAAAAAAACCTGTGGCACCTCTTGATACTTTCAAATCCTTACTTGCAGCCTTTGTCAAAAACCTTTGCCTCTTTTGTAATAAGGCTTCACAAATAAGACTCAGATTCAAGGTATCAGAGAGCCATGTTCATTACATTCACTTATGTACAAATATCCTTGGGAAAAGGTATGAATCCCTCTCTTCTCTCCACCCCCAACTATGAGTAAAGAGCAGGACAGACTGGGTCCTATAGCTTTGGGTGGCAACCAGTCTAGGAAAATTCAAAACCTAAGGTGGGCCATCTATGCAATAATTCTTTGTATTCAGCTCTTCCAAAAAGTCTAGTTAATTTTGTACAGACCTTCAACACTATGATCAGATCATATGCATGAGTAGTCTTGCTGTTTGCTTAAAAGAACTGAGCTAATGGACCCTCATACATGGAAAAATGATAGAATATATATAATATACAGTGTATCACAAAAGTGAGTACACCCCTCACATTTCTTCAAATATTTAAGTATATCTCTTCATGGGACAGCACTGAAAAAATTACCTTTTGACACAATGAAAAGTAGTCTGTCTGCAGCATATATAACAGAGTTAATTTATTTTCCCCTCAAAATAACTCAAAATATAGCCATTAAAAGCTAAATCCCTGGCCACAAAAGTGAGTACACCCCTAAGAAACTACACTCCTAAAAAGTGAGTACATCCCTAAGAAACTACACCCCTAAATGTCTAAATTGAGTACTGCTTTTCATTTTCCCTCCAAAATGTCATGTGACTCATTAGTGTAACTATGCTCATGTGTTCATGGGGAGCAGGTGTATTCAAATTTGTAGTGCAGCTCTAACACTCTCTCTTACCGGTCACTGAAAGTTCCAACATGGCACCACATGGCAAAGAACTCTGAGGATCTTAAAAAACGTATTGTTGCACTACATAAAGATGGCCAAGGCTACAAGAAGATTGTAAACACCCTGAAACTGAGCTGCAGCACAGCGGATAAGATCATCCAGCATTTTAAAAGAGCAGGGTCCACTCAGAACAGGCCTCGGGTAGGTCGTCCAAAGAAGCTGAGTGCACGTACTGAGCATCACATCCAAATGCTTTCTTTGAAAGATCGGCGTAGGAGTGCTGTTAGCATTGCTGCAGAGATTAAAGAGATTGGGATTCAGCCTGTTAGTGTTCAGACCATACACGCACACTACATCAAATTGGTGTGCATGGATGTCACCCCAGGAAGCCTCTTCTGAAGGCAATACACAAGAAATCCTGAAAACAGTTTGCTGAAGACATGTCAACAAAGCCCATAGATTACTGGAACCATGTCCTATGGTCTGATGAGACGAAATTTAATTTGTTTGGTTCTGATGGCCTTAAGCATGTGTGGCGGCGACCAGGTGAGGAGTACAAAGATAAGAGTATCATGCCTACAGTCAAGCATGGTGGTGGGAATGTCATGGTCTGGGGCTGCATGAGTGCTACAGGTATTGGAGAGTTACATTTCATTGAAGGAAGCATGAACTCCAACATGTACTGTGAAATACTGCAGCAGAGCATGAACCCCTCCCTCCAGAAACTGGGTCGCAGAGCAGTGTTCCAGCATGACAATGACCCCAAACATACATCCAAGACAACCACTGCTTTACTGAAGAGGCTGAGGGTAAAGGTGATGGACTGGCCAAGCATGTCTCCAGACTTGAACCCAATAGAACGTCTTTGGACCATCCTCAAGCAGAAGGTGGAGGTGTGCAGAGTCTCAAATATCCACCAGCTCCGCGACGTCATCATTGAGGAGTGGAAGAGCATTCCAGTGACTACCTGTGAAGCTCTGGTAAACTCCATGCCCAGGAGAGTAAAGGCAGTTTTGGATAATGATGGTGGCCACACAAAATATTGACAGTTGACATGTTGTATGTTAATATTGACAACTTTTCCTAAGGGGTGTACTCACTTTTGTTGCCAGGGATTTAGCTTTTAATGGCTATATTTTTTGAGTTATTTTGAGGGAAAAAAATAAATTAACTCTGTTATATATGCTGCAGACAAGCTACTTTTCATTGTGTCAAAGTGTCATTTTGTCAGTGTTGTCCCATGAAGAGATATACTTAAATATTTGAAGAAATGTGAGGGGTGTACTCACTTTTGTGATACACTGTATATATTAATAAAAGAAATGACAAGAGGAAAAACTTTTATTCCAACACATTTCATTCCTTGAAGAAAATTTTCAAAGCAGAACTAGAAATTTTATTTAAACTTGCCTTGTTAAATTCTTTAAGGAATGAAATATGTTTGTATAAAAGGTTTTCTGCTTTTATTAATATTGTGTTTACAAATATATTTAATTTATATCTAAGTTTTTACACACACACACACACACACATATATATATATATATATATATATATATATATATATTACACTGCTGAAGATTATAAAATGTCAAAGATCCAAAATTGGTACAAAAAATTATAATTTAATCTGCTATAGGGGATATTGTCTTAATCAAATATGTTTTTATGTCATACAACATTTTCAATTATTTATAAATAAAAATTGATATTATTACCGTCATCATAAAACCATACTACATCCACCTGAAACAAGTAATTATCAATATTTTTTTAATAAGGTTATTATAAGTTAAAATTCCCATGAGATTTTGTTCATATAATCAGATCCTAAAAATTTATCAGTATTGGTTGGTTACAATCTATTTTAGATTACAAACAGTGACTTTGATTATAAAATCTTACATTGTGTCAAAGTTTGTATTAGAAGCAGAAAATAACACAACTTTAGAATTTAGGAGTAGAAAATAAACTTCCACTCTTAAAAGAGGTTAAGAATTCATCACTCTCTTAATATTGTCTAAAACAGTGATTCAAAAGTTTATTCATCTAGAAAAATATTTGAAAGATGTCCAGATTGATGCACAGAGTAGAATATAATCATCCAAAACATTATCAGAAGACTGTGTGAGAGTTTGGGAGGTTGTTAGCATAAATGAAAGTTAGATTTTTTTTTTATTAAATTACTTTATTTTTTTACAACTGCAATACAGAGAGAATGAAGGTAATTCAGCCCATAGAGATAGCATGGGATCTGTCCTAGCTGTAAAGGTCTGAACTGGTGGAACTAAAGAATGGATCTTGTCTGAATATTTTCCCTGGAAATAACAACAGAGTAAGAATAGGCTTGCAACATAGCATCTGTGATCTGCCACAAAACCTTGTAAGTGGTTTTGAATGCTATCAAACCTGAAAAGTGAGGACTGAGCAGCTCCAATTCAGATATGAGAGCAATAATCCATATTTGTTTTAATCTGATTCTTGTAAAGATAAAGCTAGATAGAAGTAATCAAGTACTTTCTGGAGCAATAGAATAAAGTGAATATTTTCCAGCTTTTTTAACAACAAATCATATATATGAGTTCTACTTGATATTTAGAGTGAACTCCAGATGCAAGAGATGTTCAAAGCATGGAGTCTCATTCAGAGCATATCCGTTCATCATGAATGGAAAAACACAGGGTCTGATGCGAGTTAACCTGTTCATTTATTTAAATTTATTTCAGTTTGCACCAGTTATTATATGCAATCTCTCACTCTCTCTCTCTCTTGCAATGGCCTCTATTTTAATTTTTCACATGCATGTTGTTCTTTATTTTATCAACTGTACAGTATTTGGGCACCATGATGCAAATCACTCCACCAGGAATTTGAAAATGTCATGCTGTACTGCTTGGCATTCACTCCAGAAGCTCCAATACAAACATTTCAGAATGTTTGGGTGTCAATCTGAGGACAGTGCAGAGGATTCAGAAAGACTTGGATGAGTCTAATGGTGAGCTTGGAAAACTCACTCTGATTGCTCTGATAAGAAAAGAACTCCCAAATTTGTTGGTGATGGCCTGTCTCAACATAGAGGCATACATCAAGTGCTTTGAGGAGGTAATGCTGCCCTGGGTTAGGAGGGTGGATGCCTGGCACCAGGACTCTGCACCATGCCACACAATCAGGAGAACCCAGTCATGACTATCAGACAATTTCTGCAACTACATCACCCCTTACACCTGGCCACCTAACTTCCCAGACTGCACCCCACTTGATTACTATATATGGGGCAGAGATGAGTGAAAGGCCAACAATACTCCTTGTAACACCAAAAATGACTGAAGGGAAGGATTATGGCAACATTCAACAACTTAAACAAGGAGACTGTCCAGAAGAGTTGCAAGAGATTTGAAAGTTATCTGGAGGCTGTGGTTGAAGCCAATGGCAATTTTGTTGAATAAATTTACTTTTGTATTTCAAGATATTTTTGTGTAATGTTGGTAAATTTTTCTGTTAAAATGTTATGTCAGTGTTATTTTCATGTTTGCATAATTTATATGACAATTTATCCATCGCACCTTGTATATGCATACACACATATACAATTCATAAACTGACATGCTAAGCAAGGAGAGAATTAATCAGAAAAGCAACTGAAAAGCTCAGGGTAAGTCTTGGAGAGTTGCAAAGATCCACAGCTCAGGTAGAAAAATCTTTTCACAGGGCAACTATTAGTTTTGCCCTCCACAAATCTGGTATTTATGGAAAAGTGGCAAAAAGGAAGTTATTGTTAAAAGAAACTCATGTCATATTTACAGTTTGCTACAAGCCATGTGGGTAATACAGCAAACATGATGAAACCAAAATTGAGCATTTTGGTCTTAATGTAAAACACTACATGTGGGGGGACACCTAACACTGCACATCATGCTGATCACACTATTCCCACCATGAAACAATAGTGGTGTCATCATCATACTATTGTGATGCTTTTCTTCAACAAGGACAAGATAGAGTTGATAGAAAAATGGACAGAGACAAATATTGAGCAATCCTTAAAAAAAAAAAAAGGAAAGTTATAGTCTATAAAAGGCTTGAGACTGAGATGGAGGCTCACCTTCCAGCAGGACAATGATCCTAAATTTTTTTCTACGCTCAACAGATTTAAACACCATTAACCATGTCAGAGACATGTTGCCTGTGGCCACATCCAATAAACACAATTTGGTTATGGACAGCCCTAGACTTTTTACCCACACAATTAACTCAGAGCCTTGTAAACTTCATGTATTTTGCTTAGACATCATTATTTAAAGTAAAGGGATCAACGATATACATTCATTAACTAAAATTTAATACCACTTGTTATTTTTTATTATACTATTATTGCATTTTTTCATTACCTTCTATTATATGAGATTGTATAATACGATAGTTTTTTTTTATTGCATCAATCATTATTCACATAAGAATTATGGTAAAAAAATTTGTCATTGTCAAATTAGCAGCTATTGTGATAGTATTTGTGTGGTGAATTAGGTTAAGAATATAGGCAAAAAATCCTCAATTCCACCTACACAAAGAGCCCAAATTATGGTTCTAAGCAATGAAGGCTATTCTGAATGCGAAATTAGTGTAAAAGTAGATTGTAGCAAAACAGTTGTGTATACTGCTGTTGGAATTTGCAAAAGTCAGATACATTTAGCAAAGAGGGGAGAAGTGAACATCCAAGGAAGGTGAATAATAGAGATGACCATTTGAAAAAGCACATTACCACATGATCCCCAGCAAGAAGATATATGCTGCTCTATTTCAAAATGATAAAAATGTCAGTTCTATAACAGTTTTATGTTGTCTGAGATTTGGATTTGGACTGAAATCATGCAAACCAGCTCACTAATTTCATCTATAAAATTCAAGCATCTGGCAACATGAAATATGGACAGCTAAAGACTGAAGGACCATTATGTCTTCAGATTAATCTATTCTGTAACAGTTCATTATGCATAACATAAGTATTATAAGACCCTTTAGTAAGAGATTTGATGAAAAGTATATAATTCTACCAAGTTAGATGATTACTTGTTACTATGTTCTTTTTAACTTTAAAATAGCATAATTACAAGATACACTTTTGTTAATGATTGGAAATGTTTTGATTTTTAGGGCACTTCAGTCTAAATTTTTATCCATATATTTGCAGAGAATATAACATAATAACACAGACTTAACTTTGAACATCCATCATATTATACCCAATTTTTAATACACACATAAACATTTAAAACATTAAGTACATACAGATGCCATGAGATGATCATTTGATGTTCCATGTAATCAATAGAAACAAAAAAACACTGAATTTAAAAACTGATACAAATGTAACACTAACACCAATATATTCATGACATTTGCACAATCAATCAAAACAGAATTTAAAAAATGAGATATAATTCTGAACTATTCAACTTTCAAAATTTTTGTTGAGGATAAAGAAATAGTGAAACATGTCAGGCTTAAAAAAAATTTCCTACTTATTCCTTATTCAATTATCCATCTTGGGTAAGACGTTAAACTACATCCAGCAGCAAGGCCTCTGATCAGAAGGTTTTGAGGAGCGTAGAAACACCTCTTAATTGCTGGTGTTCCCTGACCTGGGGTGGTAGCACCTGTTAGGGTCCCAGCTATGGGCAAATAGTTAACAATTACCAGCAATACTTTTTTGAAAAAAATTATTACCAACAATACAATTTTGAAGGAAAAATATTACCAGAAACAGATTTTTGAAAAAACAAAATATTACCAGCAATAAAAAATGTTGTCAGCACTAAATAACCCATTGAGGTTGATATGCCATAAAACAAAATAAACCAATCCAATCTAAACCAAAGAACACATATTCTATTCATACGAATCTATCCTAAAAATGTTGTCGGCATTAAATAACCCATTGAGGTTGATATGCCATAAAACAAAATAAACCAAACCAAACCTTATTCAATTATAATAAGAAGTGCTTATTTGACAAAACACAAGGGAAACATTCTGAAACATTTGGTATTCATTGATTTAACAGCCAGTGCTATCATCAGTTGAAATTTATAAAATCTTTCTCTTAAAACAATTTTTCAGGAAAATAGGTTTCTTAAGCCCAACTGTTATCGCTCTTTCCAATACTGATGGGGGCTTATTTCTTAACCTTTTGTTTGAAGTTGTGTGAAACTTTTCCCTTATCCTTACATGTGCTATCCATTTTAATTGTTGCTTCTTTTGGGAGTCATCAACTGATTTGTTTTCTTTTATTTGGTACATGCTAAATATATGCAAATTTTAAAACCTACAAGGCATGAAACAGCAAATTTTTATCTTTTATTGATAAAATGAAGAAAATAAATTAAGTAAGCATGAATTTAAATATTTTTCAAGACTGATGAAATTAAAACAGAAAACTAATTAATCAAAACAATTATACAAAATGCATAAAAATGCTAATTAAATAATATAACAATATGACTAAAAATAAAATTATGTAACAAATGCTACTCTCAACACTTAATCATTTAATCAAACTTCTGTTAGTTTCACTTAAATGCAAATTTTTCTGGATTATGACTCACATGTTAATTAAAGCACAAGTTTATTTGATAATCAAATTGAAACAATATTTGCTAGTGAGAAATTTTTATAATAAAATTGATTCTTAATTTGGTTTGGTTTGGTTTATTTTGTTTTACGGCATATCAACCTCCATGGGTTATTTAATGCCGACAACATTTTTTATTGCTGGTAATATTTTGTTTTGTCAAAAATCTGTTTCTGGTAATATTTTTCTTTCAAAATTGTATTGCTGGTAATAATTTTTTTCAAAAATGTATTGCTGGTAATAGTTAACTATTTACCCATAGCTGGGACCCTAACAGGTACTACCACCCTGGGTTAAGGTGGACCTGGGAACACCAGCAATTAAGACATGGTTTCATGCTCCTCAAAACCTCTTGATCTGAGGCCTTGCTGCTGGATGTAGTTTATCATCTTACCCAGGATGTGGATGTAGTTTAATGTCTTACCCAGGACGTGATTCTTAATTTAAATTTTTTAATCTTAAATGCCATTAAGAAAAAATATCTGAAATAAAATGTAAAGAAATGAAAAAAGGGACCAAATTCAATTTGCCTACCTTGCTAAAGATATCAATATTCTGGTTTTGTGCACGGCAAATATCTCCAATATAAATTGAATGGTAGACAGTCTGCAAAATAAGAGAAACGTGTCAATAATTTTTCATTTGTTTTTGTTTGCTAACTTCATATCACTACGTTTGCCACTGTCTGATAAAAGGGAAAAATTTAAATTTAAATAAAGTTAAGAAATATTTTTTTTTTTATCATTTCACCCCAAGCAAGGCAATAATGCCACAAAGATGCAAAGGGTTACTGGTTATGATAGAAAATGAGAAAATTTTAGGAGAAAAAATCAGAAGCAAATCCTAAACAGGAAATAAGTGATAAACCTTTTCTCCTGCTCAAAAGAATTGGTGATAGCCAAACCTATTATATATCTATGAGGGAAAACTTAATTTAAGCTTTTTATCTCTTTTTTAACAGAAAAGAAATGGATATATTGTTTTCTAATTCATATTTACCATAAAGGATATTATACAAGCAAATTCTTCATTCAATGTTTGTATTAATTGTATATTGATCATGACTGAGAGATTATCATCATCGTCCTCATGCATTTTATATAATAGTCCTAGTATTACACTAATTGCTGATGATTAACAATGCATTTTTAATGCATTTATATTGTAAAATCATTAGCAGTATGCATATAATAACTTTATTCTGTGAGTAATACATGTATTCCTGATGACTAGCAATCAGTGTCTGCTTGATTTTCATGCATTTTTTTCTAGTAAAAATTTTTAAAATATATTTCTCTCAGAAAAACATTTACATAATATAAAAAGCTCTATTTTGTTAGTAATGACTACCTTAGTTCCTGACAATTTTTTTCTTCCTGACTTATAATGCAATTCTATAGTAAAATAATTTCCATTGGATTTCTCCAGTAACATAATTCACAATGCATTCTTATAGTAAAATAATTAGCAATACATTTACATCATATATATATATAGCCATAATAGTCACTGTTTACAAACTCACATTTCCTCCCCAGAGAGCTCAACCGAAATAAATTTTTCAGGAGCATATATATTGTCATCCACAGACAGACTGTTTCGCTGTATCACAGCTCATCAGTGTGGCTAGACATATATATATAATAACCTGATTCTGTCAGTAATGCTTTCAGTAATTCCTGATCAATAACAATGCATGTATTTTTTCATTGTTTTTTTTTTGCCAAACATATAAATTGAACGATAAAAATTTCATAAATATTGATTTTTCTGTTAAACATTGTAAAATTCAAAGTTTAATTCTCAAGTTTTCTTTCCTCAGCTAAATTGTATTTGCAAAAAATGAGAGACAGTGTTGAAATAGCGAGCAGATAAGATAAGTGATAAATGTATTTTGGGACCCTTCTTTTCATTTCCCTTCAGTACCTCATATTTATTCTTGTCTGGGTGCCCCTTGAGGTAGGGAACCATTATAAAATAACAACCCAGCAACATGACGATTGTCAATTTCATGCCCCAGGGAATCTTTAGACCAACCAAAGGCACTCAGTCTGTAGATCACATTGAGATTTGGAACTGACAATCACAATACATGGTTGATTCCTATGTCTATGCATTCTTTGTCAATAAACACATTATCTCCAATACTGAACTCTCTTCACCTATAAATATACCAAATTTAAAACTATGAATGTGTGTGTGTGTGTGTGTATGTCTGTCTCTCTCTCTCTCTATATATATATATATGTATAGAATGATAAATAAATCAAAGATAAATGAGATAGAAAGCAGTTGAAACTGAAGTGCAAGCATGATTCAGGCACATGAATATATTTAGAAGCCACCAAATGCTTCTTAGATTATCAAATAAAAATACTAATAAAATAATAAATGAAAAGAATACTTGCTTTTAAACTTTCTAAGTCAGTAAACAGAATTTAAAAAGTACTATATTTAGCAACTTATAAAGCACATGATTTATAAAGGTATTTAGATGTCAGATACTCTTTACAACTCAACACCCTAGTCATAATAGGAGCACATTGGACCTATTTGTTTATTTTTTTTAATTTAAATGAATATTTTATACATAAGAAAATACAGACACTAACATCAACCCAAACTACATTCAGATAAGTTGATTTTGTATCGAACAAGTGTACAATAAGAGTTTGAATTCAATAGAGTATCTAAACCACTTATAAAATTGATGTGACAATTTTTTTATACTTAAAATCATAAATGCATTCTTGATTGTAAAACCTGTGATCAAAGAGTCATATATTGATCATTAATATTAAAACCATCTTACCTTTTAAGATTAATGTACAGTAAAAATGATAATTTGGCAAGCCTATGTTGCAACTTTTTTCTCATAAGAAAAAAAAAAAAAGAAATTTAATTTCTGTCAGAATTTTTGAGATTATCATTATTTACATTTGAACTATTGTCCTCCTCTTCATTGTTATGATTACAACATTTCAGCCACTGTACCTTCAGCTTTCTTCAGGTGTCTATTGCTTCTGGTAACCTTTGGAAAATTTCTGACTCAACACTTTAACTCTACAGGTGGACAGTGAAATGAGAACAATCTACCCCCATAGATTAAATAAAGAGTTTAGTTTGAAATTCCTTGAAGGTTAGCTGGAATAACAGATACCTGAAGAAGGCTGAAGAGAACAACAGTTGAAACATTATGATAATAACAGTAAAGATGAGGACAATAGTTGGAATGTAAATAAAAGAATTTAAGTTGGCTCAAGTTTATTTAACTTCCATTCAAAATAATTTCATATCAGAATAAAAAAAGATTGATATCATTGGCACGGAGTTTTAGTCAACATCCTGAAAATCAATTATTCTGTTTACTTCTCAGTTTAAATAATTTTCTTGTGACAGTTGTTGATGAAGTGTCAGAAATTTTGTCAAGCTTAGGTGAGTTCACCAACTCTGCCTAGGATATTGCTTCCCACAAAACAAAATACAGTCCTAGTTTTTCCATCTTTATCAACCTGTCTGATATTGAAAAGCAATCACACTAATCAATTATCAATATTTAATCAATCTTATTTGTGCCTGTTTCCTATCCTAACAAACCTGACTAATGTTACCCATGATCAATGCACTTTCAACCTTATGTGCCTTACAACAAAGTTACTATACCTCATGCAATAATTTCAGTGTCAATCCCAAGTGACTTACTGTTGAAAGCTTTCGGGTAACACACTCATATTGACAATGAGGAAATCCTTTGATTTTAATCTTAATTGAAAATGTAATATTTATACAAATGATGAGACTCAAAAAATATCAAATAGAATTTTATTTTGTCTCTACAAGTTACTGAAAATTTCTCAGCCTAACCAAGAAGGAATATCAAGAATAAATCAAATGTTTGGTCATTTCATTAGATTTTGGAAAATGGATTGAGCCAAGAATGTTTCAGTATCCTTCAATATATTCTAAACACACAGTTGACAAAATTCATTTTGTCTTAATTGGGTTATAGTTATGTTTTATTATCTCATATAAAGTGACTTTTCTTTCTTATATAACCTGTGGAGAGAGATGAATGAGTTATATGAACAATAATCCAACAGGTTTAACCATCAGGATCCATATACAGATTGGCATTTACAAGAAACAATAATGGGATTAATTTTGAATGCTAAAATAACCTTTTATATATCAGAACTTCATCATCGTTTAATAATAATATTAATAATATTTCATGCATTTCAATCTCAGACCTCAGCAATGACATGGTCAGTATATTCTCAACATTACCTTAGAATTCTAACTTATCCAACCTCAATTTTAGTTCATCTACAATGATAGGCATGACTGTAACCATCGTATTTTCTAAATTTTTCAGATTCAGATATTATCCCAATTTCTCACTCCCCTTCATGTTTATTCCATGTTCAACTCACACAACTACATCAACAATCTGATAAATTCTTTTTTCTTTATTCACATTTATTATTATTATTATTATTAATATTATTTGTGTACTTTCATGTTCATATGAGATAACACGTTGTTATATTCCGTATTTAGTTATGTGGGTGATGTGAAGTCAATGTGGGCGAAATACTGCGTTTAGTTGCAAAACAATGAAATTCAGAATCGAAAGAACAAGAAAGACTGTAGATATATTTTATAGTCTCTTTTAGTGAGGAAAATAAGAACAAGTAAAAAGTTTGTATTTAAAAAGTTGAGGGAAAGGTACCCTTTGACAAGGCGTCGGACGAGAGTTCATTAGCAGCAGCGGTCACATGCTTCGTTTCGTCGCCGGGCCAGTGTGTCAGGAGCGAGCGACATGACCCTTCTGCCGTTGAATGGCACTCCTTTTGACTTTCCCGTGTTGAACTTATACACGCCTCATCGGCTCCAAATGGCAATTTTTGAATCGCGGGGAGACGGTCCGATTGGTTGATTTAATTCTTTTCATTTTTTTTTTTTTGAGTTTATCCCAAACGGAAGTATCTGCATCGAGCCTATGCGTAGACGTGTAGTTTTCATTTCGAGTCGGGGACTCGTGATGGTAACTTCCGTTTATCAAAGCAGGGCAAGATCTCATCTTTAACAACGTGATCATTGCTGAAGATTGGATAAGAAAAAATCTCCTCAAATCTCCAGTACCCTTCTTGCATGCCACAGCAATGCCATTATCTTGAACTTCTAATTTAACTCATTTTAATTTTAGTCCTGTTGTTATAGATCCTTGTGCACCTACTATTATGGATATGAACCAAACCTCTATCATCCGCACCTTTCTAAGTTGCTTACAAAGGTCCTTGCATTATTTTTTAAACAAAAAATACTCAATAGTCTTTAACCCAATATTTATTTCTTATAAATCAAAACTGTATTTTGTATTTGTTCTGTTCTACATATGGATTCCAAGTGGAAAAACCACTGAATGCTTTTGAAAAATGTTATTTTTTTTTTACAATAATTTTTACTCTCAATCTATATTTCTGAGTGGTCCAGTGGATAAAAGCATTGGTTGAAATAATCCAGTGACATGACCCAAAGAGTTGTGAGTTCAATACCTGTCTAGACAATGTAAATAGTGTAGATGTTCACTCTGTACAAGTTCAAAGAGCCACTCAAGGTAGAGGGTCTGGGTATGGTTTAAGTCCCAATAGGCTATCAAGGAACAGGGCATCCTTGAAAGAACACCCATTCATCATGATAGGGCAAAATTCAGATTCCACTCAGTGATGATGAAACATCACTCGTCTAGTTTTCAAGATATTGAATGTGATCAGCCAGTTTTTCCTCCATTGAGATGTTAAAGCTTGCTCAGAGTAGAGATCAGCTGCCAATCTGTGACCACCTAGTGTTTTTTAAGGTGCACCCATATACTGCCCTTTCATTAGCATAGATATTCACAAATGATTAGAGTATGCTCTTAGGCAGATCATTTATATAAAGTAAAAAGAGGGTTGGGCTAAGAAGCAAGACTTGGGTAAAGCCTATATTGACCGCTCATGCCTCAGAGGACTGGCCTCTAACATCTACCTTCAGAGACCTATCCATCAGAAGGATTCAATTCTTGAGAAGATTCTTCCAGAGATTACATAGCTAGAGAGCTTGTGCAGTAACCCTCTATGCTACACTTTGTCAAAATTTTTGGAAATAATTAATGCGAACATCCTTAAGATGTATTTGTTGTCAAGTGCCTCACTGATTCTGTGAGTAATGATAGGCAATGGACCAAACTGATTGAAATCCATACTACTTGTCACTTGCCATAATCAACAAACTTCTTGTTGATTATAGCTTCAAAAAGTGTGCTAATGAAACTGGGAAGGCTGATAGGTCTATACTGAGATGAGGATGAGCACACTTGATGTCTTCTACAGACTTGGGAAGAATTTATTTTTCAAGTAGAGGTTAAATAATTTTGCTAAGATTGGGGATAACTCGAGGAGATGTTAATAAGAATTATAGGAATTTGAAGCAAAGAGCTTGGCTTAGAAAATAGATATGATTTGCTTTTATAATCCTTACAAGTACAACATGTGTTATGGTTTTTTTTAATCATTGTTTAACTGTCTGTTCAGCAAATATTAACTGTCTGTTCAGCAAATAATACAAGTACAGAAGATCTTTTGAATAATGACTTTCAGTGTTTGAAACACAAACATATATATTTGCATAGTTAAGAATCAAGCTAACCTAAGAAATACGTTAATGGGCATAGAATTATTCAAACTAGTATCCTCATCTTTGTTGTTTTAATCACCACATTTCAGCTGGTGGGCTATTTTTCAAATGGACAACAAATTTGGGAAACTTCAAACTGTACATTTTTTTCAGTTTTAATTGTAAATTGACAGCATTTAAACAAAACTTTGTTACTTAGATCAGTGCAAAAATAATAGTGAAGATTACTAGATTATTTTATGTACACCTGAGGAAGGGAGGAGAACCCAATAACTGAAGAATAGGGAAGGAAACAATATTAAAACTGAATATTTTATCTAATAATGTTGATCCTTTATTTCAGAACTTAAGAAAAAACTTCCATTGAATCAGAAATACACATAAACATATACAAGTGAAAAAAATCACTTAAAGATTTTATTTTCCGAGTAATGATATTAACCCTAACTTTGGATATTAAGACTTGTCCATGTTTGGGATTATAGAGAAGAGCCTTACACAACAATACCTTTACAGACTCATCACTGTGGAATGCAAGTAACAATAAGATAGAGAGAATTTCCCTTAAGACAAAAGTAGCAGTGGTCAATATTTGAATTCTGTCTATCAGTTCCACTGATAAAAATTTATTAAATTTGGTGAGAAATCAGGATTTTTACATGCAACAAAACTGAACTGAGGTAAACAAAAACATCATTTTATTTTGTATAAGCATAAAAGTTTTCTGTTAGTGCATCTTTTCATGTTTCTATTCCTTTTAATGCGACTGTGTGTCAAATATGGGAATTCATAGACAAGGTGCTGGATCCAAATAACAGGAGAGGCATTGCAATTCTATCAAACTTGTTGCCATACAAAATGTAGCAAACATTTCCTCATGACAGAACAATTCATCAGCAAAGGAGTACAGACAAGAATATATGAGAAAAATTTTATTTAAACTGCAATTTTCTAATTTTATTTCTATATTATATATGGAAATAATAATTTTCCTTCAAATGTTACACAGCAAAGAACTTTTTCATCTTCCACAAAATATTTTAAATGTTTTATTTTTGTACTTTATCATTCTATCAACACAAAAGGTTTTGATAAATGCATTTATTTAAAATGTACATAAACAGCCAAGAAATAAATTCTTTTAAATTGCATTGCAAAAAGAGACAATCTTCGTTTCAGAGAGGAATTCTGTCAAACAATTTTCCTGTAAATCCCTTCAAGAGAAATTACTCCCAGTGCATATGAATTAACATTCTTACATTTCTGATACAAAATACAAAGAATCCTTTAAGAGCAAAAGTCTACAGTTTCATTTAGATTTAAATCACCTGACACAGTTAATCATTTCTACTTCTAAATAAACATTACTTTTTTCATCTGATGTCAGAGATTTAATATATACAATAATTATAATAATTACCTAATCTTTCATATATCTAATGTATCAAGCAATTATTTGGAATTTATTTATCCAGTATGCAGTGTAGGTAAAAAATTGTCATATCAAAGAATGGTGTGCTGAATCTTTTCCCTACTCTATTTTCTCTGCTAACATCTATTGTTTTAGAATTAGTATTTTCAAACCCAACAGACATTAACAGCTTTAATACAAAATCATGCAGTTTTGTTTTTTGTTGATCTGAAGACCCTAACCTACTAGCACATAGAGGTGAAACGTATAGTCATGAAAAAGCATTCTCAATTCTCCATTTTGGTTCAAATTCTATATCCTATTAACACACACACACACACACACACACACACACAAGTTTCATTAAAAATGACTGACAAGGTACTGTGGTTAAGTTTTTTCATTTAAATTTTCCAAACACAGTCAGCACATTGTGGCCATGTTTGTGGTTGATGTTATTGAGTGTTGACTTTTTTCTTTTATTTATTAATAATGCTTTCATTAATATTTGTATTATAAGTGAGTATATGTTACTGATAGAGTTTGGTTGGTCTCAGTCTGTGTTTAAATGAGATCTGCCAAATAAAATTTTGGAAAACACAATCATTCCCATAACTCTAGATATATCCATAAAAAATCCATACATTCAGTTAAAAGTAAAAATTACACACTTGATAATGGCTCAAAGAATAGCTGAACATTCAGACAATTTCTACATAATTTATGGTTAGAAAAGAAAAATTATTAAATAAAAAGCCTAACTGCAGTACCTTGTCATTCCTTTTTAATGAAACTTGTATAAAAGAGGGATTGTTGCCTAAATACACACACACACATACACACACACATACATATAAGATTTGATACCAGCACTTTTGAGAATTTTCCTTTTAAGTAAGTTATCTTTTTACATACAGAATAAATTGACAGAAGTGTTCCTCATGATACATTGGCAAAACTTGCATAAATTTAAAAAACATATCTATGAACATAAAAGAGACTTCATACACAACAATTTATCAAATGCATTAGTCACACATAGAAATAAATATGACCACAACTTTGAGCTAGTAGATTCCACAGTTATTAAAAAAGAAAGTAACTTTGAAGGAAAATTCTCAAAAGTATTGCTATCTTGGCAAAATATAAATCTGTGCTGTGGATTCTTCCCAATATATATATATTATTTAATTTTTCTCTCGATTAGACCATTTTCTGGTTTCAGAAATTAATTTGAACATAAATTTTCAATGTCTTCAGAGTCCTTCAGGCTTTCATAAGCTTTTATAAATGAGTTTTATTTTAGCTTAATAGTGTTGTGTCTATGTGTATGCATTGTGTTTTCAAGTGTTTCATCTTCATGTTCTGCTGGGTGGCGTGTTGATTTTTTTTCAAGTATTGTCACAAGTTAGTTTGCAGTGTTATTTTTATTTATTAGTCATGAAACATATTTAGCATGTTTATTCTTAAATTTAATGAAATTTTATTGATGTTGGGTTGTTTATCCCAATATTTATCCCTCCATAATTGGACAAGGTGTGGGAGAAGGAGATGTAGGATGAAAAGGAGAAGAGGATTATTATCATTATTATTATTATTATAAATAAAAATAAAATACAAAATAATAATAATAATGATGGTGAAAATTATAAATAAAATAAAATAATAATATTTAAACTGGTGTAAAATAAATTAAATAAAAAATAAATATAATAAAAATACTCCCAGCATGCAACAAAAACTGTTCCTGCTGAAAATACGGATATCCTGCAAAAATGTTAAATTCACTCTCTTCACCATAAACCTGCATACGGGCAACACATGTGAAGCTTCTCTCTGTGATATGGCATGTAATAACATGGAGTAAATTCTCCCTTTTATCACATGTACCATAAAACAATTGTAACTAAATAATACACACACCAATACACTAAAAATAAAATAAATTGTATGAAATTAAGGTACAATTTACTATGCTCTTCTTGTTAATTCTGCACATTTTATTTTCTGTCAATTACGCTTTTGTCTGCATGAACATGAGGCTAATTTCTGCTGCCAAGGGGCATAACAAAAACAACCTAATCACCAACAAAGGCTTCTAGTATTTATAATCATTTCTTTTACAGTTTATTTGGGATAGTATTTTTGTTTTATTGATAAGCATTTATCAGATTTGTTGTTGTATTGTTTGTTGATATGCAATTGTGTTATCATCAGATGAATGGCAAATTATAATGTATTAGATTTCTTATAATTTCTTTCATCCAGTTTCTACTGACTGTTTAGCTTGTTTCTTCAGAATGGTTTAACAGTATCTGTCTATATTTCTGAGATGAGGTATCATGTACACTATTTACCTTATTCGGACTATTGTCCTCATCTTTGTCGCCATATTTATTACAACAGTTTGGCCATTCAGTATCTGTCTATATTTCTGAGATGAGGTATTATGTACACTATTTACATTATTCGGACTATTGTCCTCATCTTCAAACAAACCAATACACAAGGAAAAATAAGGGACAAAAAAAAGAGACAAAAAAGGAAAGAACTAAGAACATGTAATTGAGACAAAAACAATCGTCCAGAATCCAATAATAATAAATATGAATTAACCGCCCCCAAAATCTAACCCGTTGTTGAGTTACTGTTTTATTTGTTTTATTTTGTCATGTGGTCATGGTTGTTTTTATGTTGTAGGCTATATATATTCTGTTCCAATTTTACCTCTTTGGCCAGCGTACCCTGATGATCTAGGTAGGTTTGCCTGGCTCTCTAGGTTCATAGTTTATTTTTATATATATATATATATATATATATATATATATATATATATATAGGGGAAAAATGTATGACAAAGTGGAAAAAGTTTCCATGTGTTTTTAGGACCTGTTCAAATGAAATGCCAAAACATGTCACAGGAAAAAATTTTTCCCCATCCTATCATACATCTTTTCCCCAAAATTGTTCTTGATATATAAAAATTTATATATCATTATCCCATATATGTATGTATGTATGTATGTATATATATATAAAATTCTTGGAGTGATAAATATCATTCAGTAATACCAGTGATATGCACTCATCAATGAAGATTGAAAAATATATTCTGCTGTATATTTACCCCTTCTCCTCTTACTCACCTGTTTTCTAACCTCATTCAGTCCTTCATCAAGAATCTCTTTGATTCAACAGACAATTATCATTCAATTCATTTACAATCTCTACTACCAAGACTCATCCATCATTCACAATATAAAAAGGAAGTCATCTGTGGTCAGAATCAATATTAGAATCTCCGTGGAACAAAGATATTTGGTGCAGATAACCTGCTCTTCAATTAACTCAAAACTCAACTGCACCAAGTGACCTGTACATTATAACACAGCTTCAATTAGCGATTGGCTCCCTGCAGTATGAGAACCATATATTGAGTATATAGCATCATTATATGCCGATTCCTTCTAGGGTTCATAACTGGCAGAGGGACCAATCTTCAAGGGAATTTTGGTGAGCAGCTTACTTTCTCATTTTAAAGAAAATCAAGCTAAATATTATCCTTCAGCCTTCAAAACTACAGACAATAATTTTTTTTCTTTGGTTCATAATTCTTATTTCATAAGAAACAAGAGAAAGAAATTATCTTAAGTCAATTTAAATAGCATAAAATAAGTTTTATACTTGACCCTCTTTATATAATTAAATCTCATTCAAGCAGACAGGTGTTAAAGTAATGGAAAAAAACATCTTCTGTGATCATAGATTTTACAAGTATGTGAATGTACTAACATTAGGCAAACATGGTGTATGAATGTATTATTCAAAGATTAACTTCTAATTTTCAATGATCAGAACTGAAACTAACTATTTGATGCCAAGATCAACAGGTAATTTAAATCAACAACCATTTTGAGAAACCATGACTCTTGTTTTCATACACTATATTAGTCAATACCAGACACAATAGGCTTCTCCTTCAATTTTGCTCTCAAGGCTATTTAATGTGCATTATATCACAATTATTTTGTGATATAAGAAATCTAAATGATGGTCAGCTTAAAATCCCACACAACATTTCATAAATGTTATTTTCATAATTGCCATAACTTGCCTTATGTTTTAGTCACATGGACAGAAAGTTTTTCCATCTCTTTTCATTATGATTTTTTTTGTTTGAAACAAAGTTTAAAAAAAAAAAATACTAAATATTAATCCCCTTTTTATTTTGTATTTTATTTTTTATTAAAATGATCACAAAATAAATTTTAGAGATAGAATAAAATCCCATTCATATGAAGCAAAAGTTTGAGTTTGTTTATCATGTGACTATAATGATCCCTAACCATGACAAAATTTAATCAGGAAAATAATTCATTTTATTCCTTATTGAAAGGATCTTGCATTCTGGACTAAAAAAAATTCTAATAGTGCTGAATCAGTCTCTATCTTACTTTCACTCCTAAGAAAATATTCTTGTCATTGAAAAAAAAAATGTAAGTTTTAAAATCCAGTGAGGTGGGGGATGCTAAGAACTTCTTGACTTAATGATTTGATATTTTTATGACTTTATTTTATTGAAGCTGATTTTGCATTTTTATTCTAAACAAAGATAAACTTTCAGCAGATCAAGACCTTTTTGCATAAATCTTCATTTGTTTACTATGATTGTTTTACAATAATCTTAGTGCTTCTAGTTCAAGAAAATCTACCATATTCTTTTAACTGTTCACCAAGACATTATGGTGATGGAACTTGAATGATTTTTCATCTAGAATTTCAGAATCTGTCAATAAAGAGTAAAATAATTATGTCCATGAAAGACTTTTGGTATTGTTGGGAATTATGATCATGTTCTTGTCAAATAAATTTAATATTTCTCATGAGTTTTTATTGCATTTTTCTGAAAGTGCAACATTACCTGCTGAACAATAAAATCATTCTGAGCATATTCTGAGAAACAATTCTGAGAATATTACATTTTAAATAAAAAAAACAAGAATTGGTATAACTCTCACTCATAAGGTTTAAAAAATGAAACAATTGCCAGTAATAAGGATATTTTAATTTTTTTTTTTTTTTTTGATTGTGGAGTGAGTAGCCATGGTAAAATGCAAAATAAATTATAGAACAGCCTAACAAACAAAATTGACAAAGTTTGTAAGAAACAATAACTAGAAAAAGAAAAGAAAAGGGGAAAAAAAATAATATAAAGCCAGCAAACAATATATGCAAGGCAAATTAACAGTAATAAGGCAAGGCAAGAAAGATATGGCAAAAAGTTCACAAACTAAAAATTGGGGTTGTTACACAAGAGCAAATTCAGACAAGTGAACATAGCATTTTAACTTTAAGATAAGACAGACTGGGACTAAGTCAGATGAAACTAAGAAATGACATATTTTGTTTGCTAGGAAAAAACCTCAGCATGTATTTGTGTTCTTCTGCTTATAAATTGGGGAGAGGCAAGTGTTTTACAGTCATTCATACAAGGATTTAAAACAAAAAGGAGGTAATGCAATTTATATTAGGTTAAATTTTAGTGTTATGTCCCCTAACCAACCTTTCCTAAATACATGAACTTAACTCTAATATGATCAAGGTTCAATTCTTTACTTAGAACCCCTCTGCTTAAACTCATAGAGATTTTATTTTTGATTACTTTCTCTTCTTTAATTTTTTTTCAATAAGAGTAGATATGTTTGCCTATCACCTGGTTCATATTATTTTCTCATCATTTGAATAGGAGTAGAGTTTTATCTCTTGTTTCCTGTTTAGGATAGGTTTCTGGTTCTCTCTTCTGAGACCTTAATAAGAGCAACTGCCTTAACCTTTTATTATTGTGACTGGCTGGTAGCTACGGTTCTTCATATTGAGGGTACTAGGTTGGCAGATTTTTGGTTGCTGCATTCAAACTGGTAACGAGCCTGAACTTTTTAATAGTACTGAGAGAGGCTGCTCTGGTCAACATTCACATGATATCAGGGTTCTTGCAGTAATATATCAGGCATAGATAGTTGTCCCTGCAAACACTACTAGTGGACAACTCTAAGGCAATTGTAATTTTGGTTTACTTGGGTGAAATCTGACATTGATTCTTTTGTGTTATTTTCGAAATACCAAGTGAAACTGCTGTCTACTTGGTTCACTCTTCTCTGTTCAGCTGTAATAACCCCCCACAGGAATCACTTCTTTCAGCCCTACCAATACGACAGCTCGGATCATAGCTGACACCTTTTTGTGCCTGCTCATTATAATTGTAAGTGTGTCCCCAATGAGGCTAAGTTGTTGGTAGAGTGAGACACTGTATAGCCTCTCACAAGTGTTGTTCCTGTGATTACTGGCAGCTCTATAAGAGTGTATTTGATAATAAAATAAGCACATCCCATCTCCCCTCTCACTTGTAACCATCCACTATAATAAAATGAACATTTTCAGGGAAAAAGCGGAATTAGTTGAATAAAGCTTCATATGCTTCTACTTAGAATTTTTGCTATATTACAGTGTATTAATCAAGAGTAAATCCTCAATCCATCTTCTCTTCAATTAGTTTGAAGTATTGTCATCTACTGCTGGTAAAGCAAAATGCTTTACTCATAAATTCTCTTTCAATTTCACTCTCAACTCACCAGGGGTATAATATTTGCCTGATTTTCTACCTAGAACTGAGTCTCTACTAAATGATATACATATGACTCTATCCATGGTTTCCACTGTCATCTCTAAATGAAGTTTATGAAAGGCATGTAGACTTGATGGTATCCCAGCAATTGTTCTAAAGAAATGTGTTCTTGAACTAACTCCTATTCTCTCTAAACTTGACAACAAATGTGTTACTGCTTCTTGCTTTCCAGCTTGTTGGAAATTCTCTTCTCTAGTTTTTTTTTTTTTTCAAAACTCTGGTGAACCATCAGATCCTTTGATTCATTGCCCTATTAGTCATCTAATTGTCAAAGTACTAGATACTCTAATCAACTCTGAATCAGTTAAGCAACTTACTTCACATGTCTTCTTTGGGATAAACAATATGGCTTTCACTTTTTTAGGTCAACCTCTTGTGTGTTAACTGTTATTACTGAAAGAGCTTGTCACGCTCTAAAGAAGAACAGTTAAACTCAGGCTATGGATTTAAATATCTCAAAGGCATTTGACAGGGTTTGGCATGCTGAAGGGCTATAGATTCTTCAGCTGAGTTTTTGATTTAAGCCAATCTTTCTTAACAAATCATGTAATGAAAGTCATTTTGAATGGTCACTCTTCTAGATCCTTTCCCGTTAATATTGGTGTCCTTCTGTTCTCTATCCTTGAACCTACTTTCTTTCTTATCTTCATCAACATTCCTCCCAATGTCACCAGTTCTCAACTCGGTATCTATGCTGATGACACAATTATTTACTCCTGTCTTATTAGTAATTCTGATAGGTTTCATAAAGTAAAACTGGTGACAGATCTCAAAAATGATCTTCAATCAATTGTTAACTGCGGCAAGAAATTGCTTGTAAATTTTAACACCTCCAAAATGAAACTGTTCTCTTTTCGTCATCTTAGAGAACGCATTTTTGACTTCCATGAGTATGACTAATGACAGAGGAGCAACTTATTGTACCTTTTCCATTTCATGTTTTTAACTGACATTAAGTGAAAAAATTATATTGAACCAATTGCAAGGTCTGTAGCTTAGAAATTTGATCAATGTGTCATGTCAGATAATTTTTCTCATTAGAATTCATCTTGCACATTTATAAATCTACCACTAATCCATGTATTGGACATTGCTGCCATATATCTCGAGATTTTTATTACCAAATCCCAAGAATCTATAATGTTAGCAGTACTGACATGGCATCTCAGCTCAGTCCATTTCTGACCATCATAACATAGCTTCCTTGTGCCTTTTTCTATAAATATTTCATGGTAATTGTTCTAGTGAGCTTTTCTATTTTGTACCTCACTCTCATGAATTTAAACATAGTACTATATTGGCAACTAGATTGATATAGCTAGATGTAACCATAAGTTCTATTCTAATAGTTTCTCCTCTAGCACTTGTTGCCTGTGGAACTCTCTTCTGGCTTCTTGCTTTTCTATAAGCTGAAATGTCAAATGTAAATGCAATGTTAATCATCATCTTTTCTCTTCTTGACTCCTGTTCTTTCTCCTCACTAATATTTTCTCATTTTCTTTCACTCTCTGTAGCCTCAGTAAAACGGTCACTTTTAACTTAGCGATTTGATCTTCCCTTGAATTGGTTTCATCAACTGCAGATATGCATTGTCATTCTGAATAATAACACACTTTTCTATTCATCAAATCAAGACATTTTTGCTTAATTTTTCAATTAGTTTTGATGATAAAGATTTGCTGTGATTATTCTAAGAACTTGTAATAGACAAGTCCTACCATATTCTTCTGACTGCTCACCAAGACCTTATCTGAAAAATCCTAAAGTTTTCTTTACAAAGATTAAGAGAGTTAGTTCCATGAAGGGCTTTTGCCATAGCTGAAAATTATGTTCTTGGCAAATAAATTTAACTTTTACTCCATGCAAACTGGATTTTATTCTTTTTAGAAATGTAACGCTACTTTCTAAACAATCTAATACATAAATAATTACAAAGTAAGGGTTATAAATTAGCCTTCAGATATTTCTTGTCACTTAAAACCCAAATTGCTTTATACTTGACTTGAGGAAAATGGTTAAAAGAAATGTTTGGCTAAATGAAAGTGTTTAAATGTGTTCCTTATATTTTGTTAATGTTTGCACAATGGATTTCCAGAGATAGTTTCCTCCTAACATTCTCTTTAAACGGGAACTGCTTTCTTTTTTTAATCTAAGAGAAAACAGGTGAACTCTATTGATAAGAGGCTATTCTCATTTTATTATTATTACCATTGTTCACCAATGAGATGAGCTGAAATCCTCCCTTAGCAAGAAGCAAAAGGGGTAACAAATAAAAGAATAATGTTTTTCTTTTGTTTTTTTAATTATTGATATTAGGGAATGGCTCAGAGGTTAAAGTGTTAGAATTTGCACAAATGATTTGGTTTAATCACACAAGTCATATCCCCTCCATAATAATGGTGAAGAGGGATGTTGCAAATAAAGGTTAGCATCTAGTTTCAGTTGAAAACAGGTTAATGGTGATTGAAATCATGAGAACTGTCATTATATTAGACTAATATCCTAATATTTGTTGTTTTTATCCAAATGTTTTGGCTGACTGCACATAAATATCATCTAAATTTATTCTTAGCCTGACTCAAAAATTCCCTGATGGCAACTGTAGTAAACTTTGGATTGTTGAAGTACTGCAATTAAGGGGTGAGTTTTTATTTAAAAAAAAAAAAAAAAGGGTGAGAAAACATTCCTGGATGCAGCATACAACTCAAGAAGACAAGAGAGTATATCAAGCTGTATTGATGTTTTAAAAAAATAACAAAGATGAGGATATTAGTCTAAAATAAATATATAAAATTTCAAATCATTTGGGAACTTAATCTAGAACTGAAATAAAAAAGGGAAAAGGACATTAATCTTTTACAATTTTTCCATTTTTTTAAATATCAGACTTGATTTCTAGAACATTCAATTGGGGCTTGTAATGAAATAGATCTCATTAATAAAAATCAATATGGTCTTAATAACAGCCATGTGAGTTGCAAATTCTCTGCTTGCTAAAACTGCAATTCTTAAGCATTTATATATAAGATAGGGATAATTCAGGACTACAAGCTGTGAAATAATTCTCTACAAGGTTAAATTAGCTTTCAGGGATTTCCAAGCCCAACATATCAATTACTTCAGGCTGAACAAATCATCAGCATAACTTTAAAGTTTAAAATATGAAAGTATTGTTGTTTTATTTTTATTGTCACCTCAACTCTTTATTTTAACATATATAGACACACATGTCATCCACGCCACATTTCTTTAAAAAAAAAAAGATTCCATTCTGTTTATTAATCAGCAACTTCAGTTGAAATTAGCAGAAATCAAATTTTCAATACTATTACAAAAATGCTTTTATTAAATCACATATATAGATTGCCTTTTTATTTAAGTAGTGTTTTCCTATTAGAGTTTTAAATGGTTTTGTATATTGTTTATTAAAAAATCCTATGTAACACATTTGATCATCTATGAAAAAACAGGCCCAATTGTCAATTTACAAATTCTCTTTTGTTTAATTTATAAACAACCATGAGCAAACCTCTCCTAAACTAATTAGTTGATTTAATAGTGCATACTACTAATAATAATTCAGTTATCTAATATATAAAAACTAACAGAGTAAATATTTTTTTTAAATGATGGGATAATTTTTTATGTATTGATTAGCACTACTGTCTCATATCAGTGTTGCCAAATTTTGAAGCAGAAACATGGAGCAGTCATGAAACAGTTGAGCAAAGAAAGATGACCAATTGTCAAGAGAAAGATCAAATGAGTGTATCGTGAGGTGACAATTAATGAGAGCAATGCATGAACTGAACATTGATGAAAAAGTATAAAGAAAGCCAAACCAATGTTGACAAGAAACTTATGTAGTGCAAGTCTGTCAATAACTACCACTTAGGGAAATAAAACCTGAAAGGATGTTTTCCAAAGTCAATTTGACAAATGGGTTCAAAAGTGCCACAAATCTGTCATATCAGGTAGGAACTATTTTCAATTGTACCATATTTTAGACGTGTTACTCTATACATGTATATAGTTACAGATGTCAGTTGTTAATAAAGGAGTTGTGACTTAACAGGTATTACTTTTCAGGACAACCTTTGTAATTTGCCTTTCTTTAAAAAATGCAATGGACAAAACATAGCCAAAAAGAAAGCTTGTCATAAAAGAAGATTTTTTTAATGATTTAACTCATTCATTTTTTTTGTTATAATGTGGGGGTCTGTTATCTTGACACTATTTGGGACAAAACATTTATGTCCTTCTTAATGTGTATTAAATAATTACAAAAAATAATGAATCCAATTATCTGAAAATATTTTTGTATCACTATGGTAATATTGGTATATTTGTAATGGTAAAGGCAAAATTAGCTGTTTCCTTGTAAGGAAACATTCAGCATTCCTTGTCCAAACAGTGTCACTGTTGTTTGAAATTTATAAATTCTTTTTATTAAATCAATTTTTTAGAAAAATACACTTCTTAATTCCACTGATTGTTATCATTCTTACATGTACTGATGGGAGTTTCCTTCCTAACCCTTTCTTTAAGGTAGCTTGGAAAATCAGCATTTTGGTAAGATATCATTACTTTCCTTTCAAGTTACATGTGCTAACAATTTTTTTTTGTTACTATTAAAACAGGATCTTGATCAATAAACTGAGTGAGAGCACCTCACCAAACAATAGAGGAGCATGAGGAGAAATTTCAGTAAACTTAATGCCTAAAGGTTAAATCCACTTTTGAAGGAAGGGAGACAAGCCTGCTACTGCCATTGCTTAGAACACATCCATTAAGCTGAGGAGCAGGAATCTAATATCTTCAGAAATTTGTTAGCCAAGGAAGTCTTTGAGAGCTTCAGCTCTCAACTCAGTATCTATGATAATAACAAAGCTATTGACTCCTGTCTTAATTGTAAGTCTGATCAGTTTGATAAAGTTAAATTGGTAGCTGATCTCAAAAGTATAACTGGGGCAAGAAATAGCTTGTTAATTTTAACCCCTCCAAAACAAAACTGTTTTATATTAATCATCTGAGAGACTCATTTCTGCCTTCAATCAACATGGCTAATGCTAATCTCCAGGAGTGGGATTCATTGTGCCTTTTCTGGCTAACATAAACTGATATAAACTGGAAAAACTATATTGAATCAGTTGGTAGGTCTGCTGTTAGACAATTTTTCTTGCTAGAATCTATCTTACATATTTATAAGTCATTCACCCATGCGTTGAATATTACTGCCATATATGATCTGGTGCTCCTGATATATATTTAGAGATTTTTGATAAAATCTAAAGAAGAATCTGCAATGTTAGCTGTCCTAACTTGGCATACTGGTTTCAGTCACTTTCCCTCCACCATGATGTAGCTTCCCTCTGCCTTTTCTATAAATGCTTTCATGGTAATTGTTCTGATGAAATTTCCTCTATGGCATTGAGATTTTATGAATTTAAGTGTAGTACTTGATTGGCAACAAGGTCATATCATTTTACAGTTGAATTGGCAAATGTAACCATAAGTTCTTTGCTGTTTCTTTTCTCACACTTCTTACATGTTGAACTGACTTCCGGCTTCTTGCTTTTCAGTCTTGTTTTGATCTTCAAAAATTCAAATACAATGTCAATCTTTATCTACTATCATCTTGTTTCTTCTTCTTTTATTGTTCTCATTCCTAAATAATGTTTTTCTTTTTCTTATTCTTTCACACTCAGTAATGCCCTTGTCATAGTGACTTTATTGCCTTGATTGGGGTGAAATTTAAAAAGAAATTATCTTCAGACTTTAGATTAGAAATGCCCTAACTCATTAAATTACATATGCTAAATCTGTCTATTACAGTATCACGTCTGGCACAAGGATCTATTCTATAGCACATTTCATGAAGACTATTTATTAATAGTGACTACAAAGGCCAACAATTCCTTTCACTTTATTAGGCTTGGATTAATTCTTTTCTTCTCTGTCTACACATTGCAAGATGAATTTCTTTCTAAAACCAATATTTTTTAAATTTGAAATTTCTTAAAATTTCATCAGAGGCTTAAATACAACATAAATTAACTTTGAGTACATTTCCCTTTCAAGTCATTAACAAAGTAAAAAGATGTTGTGTGGGCCTAGGATGTTTATCTCTCATGTCTGTTAGAATATATTCCTTTGGACATTTTTTATTGTTGATGCTTTATGGATGTCAGAGGAGACCATATCATAAATGAAGAGTCAATGACATTAATGGCAATAGGGACAAAACCACACAATGGTGTGTCAGTTATTGGAAGGCATTAACAAATGCAAAATTTAGGTTACCTTGTAAAGAGCTTGCCAGTCAGCAATGGAAGCCTGGGATTGCATCATACGAGAAAGGATGCGCTGGAAAATAAATGGAGAAGTCATTGGTAAGGCAAATAAATCAAAACATTATATTCAAGATTCAACATTCCACTAAATATCAAACATTCTTTATGAACAAGTAAGTAAATGATTGCACAAGAACTTCATGGTTCTAGAGCAGTAGTTCCTCAACTTTTTTTCTCTGGGCCACATTTTCCGAATGAAAATTTGCTCATACTTCACCAAATTTTATGTGATAAAAAGTACATTTAAAAATAAAAACAGAGAGACGGTTAAAGGGAGATAACTGTGCATTCGAAGTCAGAACATTACCATTGATAACTCTCTCCTCCATCAAATCATATTTATTTTTGGCATATAAATTTTTTGAAACTATTTCTAAATTTTGGATTGTTTTTCAATCATTCTGCCTTGTCATTTGGGAACCACTGATCTGGAGCAATATTATGACATCTCTTTTGAATAGCAAGAAGTTATGATACTAAAATATAAAAAAATCAACTTGAATTTAAGCATTGATTATCTATAGTTGTTCCCCTACTTACAAATATTCAATTAATCTTTAATCTACCTCACCTACTTAGTAAGCTGTAGCAATGAAAATTGTTCAGACTGCATAGTAAATTTTCAAAATGTCTCTTCTTTCATGTTTACTTATTATGTGTCCAAGAAGATTTCACAGTACATATGAATATGTTGGATACAAATAAATCATTAAGTCGATCAGAACATTTTAGCACTTACTAGTGTATGTGTGTGTCTCTCTCTCTCTCTCTATATATATATATATATAATTGTTGAATACTTGTTTCCGAGCATACCTGTCTGCCAGAGTGACAAGCTAATCCTTGTTACAAATACCTGCTCAGGTACATTTGTGTTTGTTGAACATCCACAGAATACTTCAACTATGCTGAATGAGCTTTAGTGGAAGTTTCTGGGAGAGAGTGCATCATCTGGCATGATCAAAGGTTTGCACAAGGTCAGTACACTCAAACCCTCAGTCACAATGACTTGTTAGTTTGTGCTAGCATGACCCTCAATGCTTTTCAAACAGTTCTACTCACTTTCACTGAAAAGGCTTGGATCAATCCATGGTTTTGATTTCAGGCATTTTCCAAAGATGGTGCTGCACACTGGGATTGCCTTGCTGGGCTGATAATATAAATCAACCATGGTGAGATTCAAAACCAAGTCTCATGATTAGAAATTAATTGTTCTAATCATTCATATATATATATATATATATATATATATATATATATGTGGTGATTGTCACTTCTTAAGAGATTGGTCTTGATGCAACTTTTAAAGTGCTTTCTAGGTTTGTGTCTAGCTTTCATGTTGCTGTGCAGCTCTTCAAGCAGCCTGACAAATTCAGGTGGGCAATCTTGTTTTCTTAGAATTGTCCACAAGATATATATATGTGTGTGTGTATGTACACCAGTTTAAAATTATGAAAAAAACTGAATACATTATACAAAGGTACTATCACTCTTCCTAAAAAAATTGATAAATTCATTAATCTTTCCAACTATGAACTAACTAAGCACCAAAAAGAAATACTTAACTTTGGACCTGTCATATATACTGTAAGTACAATTGACTTTTTAAAAAAATAGAAATTGAGACGCTATACCAAAACATTGTTAAACTCCAGGATGAACAACTAATAGAAACTACACCAGAATTTAAAGACTTATTTAAAGTTGAGGCATTCAAGGATCGGCATGATAAAAGCAGAAACTCCTCAAAAATACTTTCTAAACAACTGAAAATTGCCACACAAGAACTACGCAACCACCCTGACATTATCGTAAAAAAAGCTGATAAGATCAACATTTTTGTCATCCTAAACAAATTAGATTACAACTTGACCACATACTCCATGATCACATAAAGTTTAAAAAACTCAACAAGAACCCGACCAACCAACTAAAATCAAAGCTTAATAAACTCATTAATGCTAATAATGCTGAACAGCACTCTTTAAAACTCCCTAAAATTGTTTGTGATTATAGACCTGTTTACATATACAGCACTATAAAAACACATAAACTTAACTATCCTCTCCATCCTATCATATCGCAAATTCCAACACCTGTATATCAGCTAACAAAATACATTAACCAACTCATTACTCCCTACCTTCCTAGTAAATATAGTGTTAAGTCAACATTAGAAGTAATCCAAATCCTAAAAAGTGAAAAACCTGACAATGAAATCATGGCTTCACTTGATGTTGAAAACTTATTTACCAATGTCCCTGTTAGTGAAACTATTGACATAATTATAAGAAATATATACAGTAACTCATCTTTACCCCCACTTAAAATTAATCCTAATATATTACGGAAACTACTATTAGCTTGTACTACTGAAGTCCCTTTCTTAGATCATAGTAATAATATATATATATATATATATATATATATATATCCAACATGGTGTCTCCATGGGTTCAGTACTGGGTCCGACAGCAATTCCTACATGTCAAACCTCAAAAATAAGATATTTACAGATTTTAAAAAACCACCCATCTACCTAAGATATATTGATGATATTCTTATGTTAGCTAAAAATATAGATGAAATACTTCAACTTCAAAAACGTTTCTAAAATAATTCTGTCCTTAAATTCACATATGAACTCAATACTAATAATAAAATCCCCTTCCTTGATATATTGATAAACACAAATAATAACAAATTTACTATTTCGCCATACAAAAAACCTACCAGCATAAATTCATGTACACTTAACTACAAGAGCGAATGCCCATATTACTACAAAATAGCAATTATAAAAAATCTAATACATCGTGCAGAAACTAATTCATCCACAAAACAGATTTTTTACAGTGAACTAAAGAATATAAAACAGACACTTATTAATAATAGCTTTCCAAACTATATAGTTGATGAACAAATAAGATGCTTTCTTAGAAATCTCAATACTAAGCAAATAGTACATAATACTGCTTCTACTAATCTCAAACATATTAATCTCCTATACCATAATCAAATTCATATTAATTATAAACAAGATTAAAATATACTAAAAAAATTAGTAAATACTAATATATCTACAACAGATCCTGGCAAAAAAATTAAGTTAATCATATACTACACTAAATCTAGTATATCCAACTTAATTCTTCGCAATGATTCTTCTCCCCCAGTTAGTGATTTGCAAAAAAAACAACCTAGTTTACAAATTCAAGTTCCCTTTAGAAGATTGTATCTCCAATGAATTAAATAATATTTATGTTGGTCTCACCACAAACTCGCTTTCACAATACTTGACACTACATTTGAATGATAACTCTAACATTTTTAGGCATTTAAAACAACATACCTGGCTGCATACACAATTCCGTAAAATCCTTGTTGAAAACACAACTATACTTAAACATGAAAACAATAAACAAAAACTAAAAATTCTTGAAGCTATATACATGAAACAGTTGAAACCTAACCTGAACAAAATAAACTATGAAATCTCCACGAATATTAAATGCCTATAATTGGTAACAGAAGCCATTGGTTTATACCAACAGTTTCCCATACTTAATACTTGTCATTTTCACTCTTGCATGGTCATGTGTGATGTCATGACCTGCAGTGCAATTTTTGCTTCCAGCGTTTTATATGCACGAGTTTGTTGTTGCTTGAAAATCTTCCACATAAACAGAAACAGACTATCATCACCGTTTTGTCCATGTATTGCTTAATATATTGTAATGTAATTGTCATCTTTGATAATGGCTTATGTAAACCGAAAGCTTAGATTGGATTAAAAAATATGTATCAATATTGTGATTTTCTTTTTTCGTTTAATAATGTTATTAAGATTATCAGACAATATGAAAAGAATTTACATAAAATAAATAGACATCACTTGTCTATATTATTTAATGAAACATGCATCAATGAAATATATAGATATGTACAAGGGATGATTTCCCAAACTCTGACCAAAATAATGAAATAATTAATAAATATTCTATCAGTGAGTGATAATATGTATATTTATTAATGTATTAATATTTATATATATTTATACAAGTTTTGTCATTTGAAAATTTTGAAAGTGTGAAACTATAGTGATTTGAGATGTTCTTTATTGATTGTTGTTTCAGATCATTTCCTTGGTTTCTGGTACATATTTAAATATAATTCATCCAATGTCTGTGTATTTTCAGTTTTTATAAGCCATCAGCAGTGAATTTTTGTTTTGCAACTACGTCAGTTTCATCATTTTCAAATATGCATTGTAAACTGCATCTTTTTTGTGACTGTTTGGGTTATTGTGTCATTTAAAAAGAATATTATAAAATATAAAGAAAAAAAGGAAAACTCTATCTTAGTTGATGTGTTTTGTTCTTTGATGTACTTTATCAAGGGAAATAAAATTTGCCTTGAGAAAGCATCTAAACATCAGCTCAGATAAGTTTTCCGATTCTCTTTATTCATATTCACTTTTACAAATATATTTTTATCTGAATTTTTTACATACTTCAATGTCTAATTTTATATTTACATACACTCTATCTATTGAGCACTTTAACCCATAAATATGGCACACCTTAAAACTATATTTCTATCACTTTAGGGTTCAACATCATCATCAGTCATCTCTGAAGAGACAATTCAAGAAAATATCCCTTATAGAGGGAGATCTAAAATGAATTGAATTCTTTTTCTGATGATGATGATATAATTATTACACTTTTACTAAAGATATTTTTTACTTTTTAATAACAGTGATATTATAATTTTAATCTGCTCTCCAAAGAGAATTATCTTGTACAATAATTCTCATATTCTTGAATGATGCTGACACAAATAACTAAAAATCTGTGCTTGAATTAGACAATAATGAAAGTTACTTGTAAACCCTGCCATTATTCTCCCAGTTTATATTAAAATTCAATCTCAAAAACCTTTATTTCAACACATTATATCTTGTATCTTTGTGCATCTCAAGTATTATTCAGAAGTGATTTCCTATCCATAATACCAGTGCTTTTCTTGCTGTTTATCTAGAAAATCTGTAATTTTGCATGAAACAAGACTATCCATTTGCTACTCCTTAAGAACTTGGAGACTATGTTTCATTTCTTTCATTTATTCAAAGGTGACATTAGGAAAGAATATCAAATAAAAATGGTGGTTCCATAACAGGAAACCTAAAAGTGTGACTGATTATACCCAATGTAAATATAAAGAGCAAACAAGCAAATATTTAAATATGAACCTCTCCTAAAATGCTACACATCTCATTGACTTTTGACCTTGATCATCCAAGTGGGGTAGGGTAGGTCTGGTATTTTCATTGGGACATGATGGAAATGGGAAATCGGGTTCTTCACCCCACCACTTCCGTGCTTGTCACAACATGGTGGTTAGCAGACAGGGTCAGATCTTTCTTTTTTTTTTTTTTTTGTTAGTGGAAGATCACTGAGACGATGATGATGATGATGATGATGATAACAATGTTGGTGATGGCAGAAGAAAATGAAGAATTCAGATCTGGAGTCAAATAAAAACTTGATTTATTAGTTTAACATCACTGCAGGGAGAGTTGCTCTCATAAATTGGCAAGAATAAAAATACTTCACTTTTTTATGTTAGAGTAGCTTTTGTGTGTGTGTGACTGGGGATCATAGTTGTGTTGGGCGACTCATTTTTTGTTTTCTAAAAAGACTGTTTAGCTTACTTTCATCTTCCTCTCCACCCCAGTTACTTTTATATAAACCTCTTTTTTTTTGTATGTGGATTTATGGGATTAGAAAATGAAATATGTCTAAACTAGAAATATCCCCAAGAAAATTAAAAAAGAAAAATGTAAATGAATTATTTCTTTTTATCAGCAAAAAAATAAACTGTGTTTAAAAATGAAGAGTGAGGCAGGATGGGTTAAATATTTTATTCATTGCACAGTTGGATTTGTAAGTAAGCATATAAAGTTGGGGGCAATAATGTGGAAATTATTGAAATAAAAATTGGCCTGTATTCCTAAACAGTGAGGTAAGCATTGCATACCCAATAAAAATTCTTTTCTTTATGATTTAAATTAGATTTTTTCTTCTTTTTGTTAACATTATTTAACTACCATCAGTATTATCCTCACAGAAAATATTTTCCTTCCAATATTTTTCTGGTAAATTTTCAATAATCCTTTTAGTTACAAAACTGTCACAATCAACCTCCAAGTAATTAATAATTTCTCAATAATTTTCTCCCTTACAAAATTTTTAATCACATAAGTCTGTTCTGTGCCAGTCAAAATTAAGACCAAACTTCTGTGAATTTGAAATGCTTTTCACAAAAATGTGTTATAATTAAAATGTTTGTTTTATCACAGTAAAATGATCAGGCAAATCCCTTGGTCAGATTATATGAAAATGAAATCCTTTCTTCAGACAAAAATTAAATTTTTGTCTCATAAACTTCTGGTATTTCATGAACCTTTTTAATTTAAGAATCAAATATGGCAGAACAAATATTTATGTAACCCATCATATCACTGATAGGCTTTATTAAATACACCAACATTTTAATTTACTGTAATGATGATACCTCTACTGATGCGGCAAACAATAAAAGCATATATAAGAAGTAAACATGTAAACAGCTATAGTAAATATAATTTTACAAGTGGATCATTTAATAACTATATGGTAGAAAATTTATACAAAATATCAATTTCAGAGGGGTTTCTACATAGTAGAAAGGGGGTACATTTTGTGCCCATGTATCACAGAAGAATTTGTAATAGCCCAATTTTGATGAAAAGATTAATTCCATTAATAATAAATGAATGAAAATCACATTGGTGTTTCAAAGTAGAATTTGAGGATTTTGCATTGTTTTTACCTGAAGTTTGTCTGCAAGTTTTGTCATTCATTCTATATGTTGAACAATAAATGTTTTCTTTTTATCTCTTAAAAGATAAGTTTTGAAAATGAGTTAATTTTCAGAAAATCTCTTGTCATCAATTAGACAAAACAACAAGAGTTTCCGAAAGAAATATAAAATTGTAAGCCGGTTGTTTTTAGGTTGGCAGATGTCAACTTCTAATATTCATGTTTGACTTCTTATTTCTTCATCAGTGTTTTGTAATTTCCATCACATGTTTCATTTGATTCTATTCGGTCATTCAGAAAGTATTATTGCATTTTCACAAAGAACATAAAAATTGATGATTAAATAAAGAACAATTTGGAAAATCTTGAAAAATTTAAAACATTTCAATATTTATTTAGTTTCATCAAAAAGTTTTTTAAAGTAAAATATGAGATACATTTCAATTTTTATGTTGTTTTGTTTTGATTGGTTTGATTGATCTTACATGTATATCTTATAACGTTAGTGTCTATATTGGCATCAGTTTTTAAATTTTGTTTCTTTGAATTGGTTGTGTAGACATCAATTGTGTAACTTATGTTGCCTGTGTTTATCTTTAATTCTTGAAATGTTAATCTAATTTAAGTGTATATTAAAAAACAGGGTTTATCGGTATTTCATTTATACGATATATGATGAATTATTTAATGTATACTTAAATTATGCCAATATTTGAAGAATTAAATATAAACATTGACAACATATGATATGCACATAACATCAACATAACCAATAAATACAAAACAGCAGTTAAAAATTGAAACATAATACCAAATTATTTCAGTTCTAAAAATTCCTAATAAAGCTAAAATAGATGAAGATCAATATTTCAACTCTTCTGACAAATACCAATTCCATGGGGCCAAAAGTCTACTAGCAGAAATCACTCTCACACTTTGAGACATCATCAAAGCAAGGGTAAGTATAATGTTTAGATCTGAGATTTTAGAAGACGGTAGGCCCAGCTCAGAGGGGTTTTTTGGGGGGTTTTTTTTGAAGTGACAATTTTATGCTCAAAATGCTTTATTATTTTCAGCAAAGAATTTCTCAATAAAATTAGTTTAAAAGACACTTTTTTTTAATGAAGTGTCCATCTTCTTCACTCACCTTTAAGCTGAATGAAAAACTTGTTAATCATTCTGTACATTGTTATTATGAACAAAGTGAAGTTTGTTTCAAATGAAGAAATAGAACTGCTCACAAAATTAAAGAATGAATGACTTCAGTATAAAATATTGTATTTAGAACTTTGTCATCATTACAAATAAACTTTTTATTTTTCCAGGACATCTTTGTTGACATTGTGTATGTTATGAAATTATAACAAACTGTTTCTTAGTGTTTCTGTCATCTGACCAATAATATAAAACTGCTGTCTCATTATAAAAGTGACATATGTACTCAGTGTAATTTAGGCATATTATATCAAATATCCTAAACATCCAAAGTGTCTAATATTGTTGGATATGGTGTAACATATAAAATATAAATAAAATTTATCATTTATAAATTTATAACTTTTTTTTTCTTTCTAAGCTTTATAACATTTTATTCTTCAGCTTGAAAGTGTTTCAGTTTCAAGACTCCAAGGAGATCAAAGAAATATATAGCATATATTTTTTAAATAAATTCTGATAGAATACAGTTATTTTCTGTTTGTCAATCATTTGAACTAAAAATGATTAAATCTAGGCTCTTTTTTGTAAAAAGGATAATATTTTGGGAAAAGACATTTCAGTTGAAACAAGATGTTTTAGCATATTTTAAATTTTGTTTCATTTCATGCAGCCATCATCTACTGTAGAGTTTTCATTTGTTTATCTTTTTGTTCTTTATTTCTGAATACCTTTTGATCAAGTTTATTCAAAAAAGATAGCCAGTCAAACTATGTTAGACAATGTGAACAATTTTGTTTTTACTATTCTTATTTTACTGAACTAAATTCATCTGGGGTGAAATGACTAAATAGGAAAATAACATCAGCAAAGTAGATCTAAATTCCAGTCAAAAGTGTTGATATTACTTTCTTACTATTACTTTTGTGAAAGACATCAATTCTGCCAGCATCTGGTCATGTTGACAATCATTTTGATTATGATCACGTTGTCAGTGCAATGCCAATATAGTAGATACTTCAAATGAGAGTTTCTCTACTTCTAGTCGTACTACATAACCCAGTACAAGCTAGCAAACATTACTTTAAGAGGTGCTTCAAATAATTCTCTTTGTCAAACAATGAAAGACAAATTGTCAGACTTTGACAGGCCAATCTTGCACTCATCGGACAAATACAATGAGAAGGACTGAGTCAATTTGGGGACTGATCTGTATTCATGAAGTATCCAGCAGAGAACAAACTTCCTAAAATTAACTTATCATACTAAACTGTGTTCTGCAGTAAGTGTTCATTAAATGCACATATTTTGTGAATTGACTTCTTGCTTGTTAATTTTCTACAATTGAGCACCAACCTAGATGCATTAACATTTTCCATGCTGAATGTATTTTTAAATTTCACCACTTTTAATGTATTTAAAAATTAAATTCAATTTGTCTGTTATCTACACAAGTGAACCCCTTCTATATATATATATATATATATATATATATATATATATATATATATATATATGCATGTTTCATTAAAATGACAGACAAGGTACTACGGTTGAGCTTTTTTTTATTTAATTTTTCTTGTGTTCTGACAAGAGCTTTCTTTTTCTGGACAAAGGGTGTAAGAACTGTCCGAATGTTCTGTATTTCCGAGCGCTTTCGGCTATACCTTTAGCCATTATCAAGGATGATTCGATTATCAGCTTAGTAGAGTGTGTATGTTCAGTGTGTGGTAGTGATGTTTTTAGTTTCCGAATACGGTTAGCACATAGCATATATATATATATATATATATATATATATTTTATCTCTTTAAACATTATTTTTAGTGAAGACTCATATTTGAGTAGACATTCCATTTATCTATTAAATAGTAGATTTATTTATTTTTATCTACTGGCCTGAATATTTGAGAAAACTTATTAAAGAAAAACATGTGCTCTCCAGCAGAATAAGAGCCTGCATCTCTCTGGGTAGAAGGAAACCATTCTTAGATAAATAAATGTACTGTTTAACAAATAAATAGAGCATCTTTTCAAATATGGGTATCCACTAAAAATAACGTTTAAAGTGATAAAAACCTGTCAAATGATAAACAAAATCTATTACCTAATAAATTACCATATATATATATATATATATATATATATTTATATTTGTGTATTTAGGCAGAAAATTCTCTTTTAGGCATGTCTGATTGAATAAATTACAGACATTGTTTGCTGATTTTTAACAAAATCTGTTCATACTCATGAATAAACATCTGTATATTGATGTTGAAGGATGTGAGAAATGTGCTATAGCTGTTTAAATTTCTTTTATTTTCATTTCCCAAATATTTTTGATCTTCTTCCAAGATCATCTTCAGGGGTGCAAGTAGTACAAAATTATATGTTTTTCATTAGTAAAATTATTTATACGAAGTTGTGCATTGTTATCCATTACCATTATTTTTTTCATTATGCTTTTAAATGCAAAATGGTTAACAATGTGCTAAGCATTTATTAGAATGTGAAAAAATTATCCATTATGGAATTTTTTTTATGTTATAATGTCATGGTCATGCGCGTCTTAAAGCATGAAAAAACTGTTCCTTTACATTCATTTCAGAATATTACTGCAGTATTCATAGTTGATTCTGTTCAGTGCGAACATTAATTTTTGAATATAAATTGCTTTTAGTATCTGTAGACTGAATTTGTTGTTTTCTTGGTGCAGTATAGTTGTGTTGTTGATTAGTGTTGTAAAGTAGTTTTCACAGAGGAGGCTTGTATTTCACTAAGTCTGTCCTAAAAGAGTCTGACGTACAAAAGGTTAGGAACTTGCAAATAATGGTTAATGGCGCAGCAATCTAGTTGGGGTGGTTGATACTTCAATGTCCGACATCAACTGACTCACTCCACTCCACTGAGCCCCACTGGTGACCGCTACTACTACTTATCATGTGTGGGAGAGTCTATTACAATAGAATAGGTAATGTTCTAGTATAACAATTAGTAATTTTTATATTGTGAATGTGGACAGGAATGTTGCAGATGTCTTGCAATGGACAAATGGTCAGACATGTAGTGTAAGCCTTCTTGTTAGTGTATTTATCATATACCCAACATATATATTTGTTTTTTTGCTGGAGATACAGTCTCCCAAAGGACATTTGAATTGGTATATAATGTTGGTTTTATGTAATACATCTGTTAGTGGGTATATGTATACTTTGAGAAGTTTATGCTCAGGATATATGAAAAAGAGTTTTCCCTCATTAATATCTGGACTTTGTTGTTTCCATGGAAACTAAATTCAATAATATATTCACAATCATATTGTGTTTGGCCAGTTATGCTTTGCCAGTCAATATGATAATGGCTAAATGAAAGGAATACATTTCATTTTAAACCACAGTAATTTACAAATGGTTAAGGTATAAGCAAAAATAAACAAATTTTCAATGTTTCAAGAATTTAAGCGAAATCATTCAAATGAGAGAATACTGAAAAACTGATAATTGTGCATTATGTGAACTGCCGGTAAGCAAGGGCAAATAATAGTTATGAACTGACAGTAGGCAAGGGCAAATAATAGTTGTAACATGCTCAAGTATAAAAATGATGAGATTGTCTATAAATGATCTGCTTGGCATATTACTGACTATTTTTGTCACCATATTTATTTTTTGTGAAAGAAAGTGGTTTCCTTTCCTTCTGGTTTAATACACTTCATAAGGGCTAAAAAATGGATCAGTGTTCACAACAGGAAGTATACAAAGAAAAGTGAAGAAACATTTCATATGAATTATTTAAATCTTTAAGTTTATCAATATTGGTATCACTTAGTATGATTTAATTTGTTTATAAAATGCAAATAGAACTCTTAATTCTTAAGAAGAATGTGTAACTAGTAAACAAGAATAAAGTACTACTAATCACATCCAAGTTTAAGAATTCTCATACTATGACAATCGAATTTGCTGTACACTGAGAAAAACTACCTTATGATGAATAATAATTATTCGGAAAAAATCATTAGAGATGTTCAGGCTCGCATTTTTCAGTTTTTCTAATATGAAATTGTAAAGTATTATAATAAAATATTGAAATCACCTCGTAAAATATTTAAATTTGTTGTTTGTCATTGTTGCAAGGCAGAAGTCTGAATAGAATGAAGCTAATGTCATTTTGAAATTTAACCTGTCTTTATGGCTCTGAGATGAAATAGTAAATATGTTGAACATATGACCTGCATTCCCTTGTGTTATTATAGTACCAGCAGACATTTGTTAACAGGTCACATGCCTTGTATTATCAACAGGGAAGCACTCTGACTAAATTTACACAAATTCTTTACTCCCAATACACCTTTGACCCATAATGTTTGCCAGCAGTGGAACCCCAAATTCCTGATGATAATCCTGTTTTATTTATGTATCTTATTTATTTGTATATGCAATTTTTTTTCTTTTTTTGCAACAGGGAGGTTACGAAAGCCTTTCCACATTCCTGTATCAGCCGAGAACTCTTCCTGTTTTTGTTATATTAAAAGTAAAAGTGAAAAATGCTGACATTATCCAACAGCAGATTTTCCAAATTTAGTTTGGCATCAATTTTGAGCTTAGGATTATTGGAATATCTTCTACATTGGAAGATACTTGGAGGCCGACATTTTCCTGAAATCCCCAAAGTACTCTTTGCGAAAATGAAAAATTATAATTAAATTTTAACATCTATTTGTGTTGTATGTTAACATGTGATTGTTTGGAAATTCAAATACAGGAATATCACAAACAGATCAACATCTCTTTTAATCTGAATATATTTAAAAATGGACAATATAAATTTCCTCAACTTTCTAATTTTCTAAAAACTTATTTTACTTACAACACTTTTTAATATCATTATTGTAAGTTGTGTCAGGGATATAAAATCCAGTTAACACCATTTTCTCTGAATTTACTTTGATCTTATTTAAAATTGGGCAAGTTTAGTTTCATCTTCTACTTATAGTTTTTAAGTTATAAGAAATGCATGATAAAGGTGTTAACCCATATACTGCAATCAGAATGAGTTGAATAAAACTGCAATTTAATCTTATTTTTTAATTATATTAAAACATTAGAAATGGTTAAATAATGAAGAAATTTAAATGTCATATTTTCATAAGTGACTTTTGTAAGAAAATTTTGCTGGTGAATCATTGTAACTTTATATCCACTCATGTGCAAATTTCACAAGCTGTTTAAAGTAATTTTCATTGATTGTTTAAGAAATTCTGTCTTGTGTCAAAAACTAATAAATAATAATGATTTTATAAATTGATTTTAATTTATTTAAATGGTCAGATTAAAAAAAATCCTTTCAAACTTGCTGGATGGTCATTTCTAGAAATAAATACCATAATTACTTGTGTGTGTGTGTGTGTATATATATATATATATATATATATAGTAAACATTAAAAAAAGTTTGGAGTAGAATTAAATAATCTTGGAATAGTGGAACAAAGATTTATTATTGAATTGACTCTTCCAGGCATCTTCTGTATGCTTGTGAGGCCTGAACTTTGTATTTTCAAGACATCAAACATCTAGGACAGTCACAGCAACTCCAAAGAATCCTTGGCATCAGTTGGGAGGACTGCATCACCAACAACAAGGTCCTCTCTTGGACATCTCTCCCCAGAATTGAGGCTACCATCCTTCAACATTGCCTCCACTGGCTGAATCACATGTCCAGAATGCGTCCTACTTGACATCCCACATATCCTCCTATTTGGAGAACTTGCCAGCACCAAGATGTTAAATAGAGGCCCAAAATGATGCCTCAAGGATCAGCTAAAAACATCCCTGACACTGACCAACATCAACCCTGAGACCTGGGAAACTGTTGCTGCAAATTGGCCTTCTTGATGTAAGACCATTTCATTTTCAAGTCCAACCATCAACATGAAGACGATCTATGAGGTGCTGTCAGGAAGGCCTGAATTGCCCCTGATCATCCACATGCCTCATGACTCTTGTCCACCACTGCCATCCAACCATTCCTGCCATGTGACTTTCACAACCATATCCACCACTGCCATCTTCACAACCATATCCACCACTGCCATCACCACTGCCATCCACCACTGCCATCAGAGGGGAGTAGGCTAGGCTTTCACAACCATATCCACCACTGCCATCAGAGTGGAGTAGGCTAGGCTTTCACAACCATATCCACCACTGCCATCAGAGTGGAGTAGGCTAGGCTTTCACAACCATATCCACCACTGCCATCAGAGTGGAGTAGGCTAGGCTTTCCCAACCATATCCACCACTGCCATCAGAGTGGAGTAGGCTAGGCTTTCCCAACCATATCCACCACTGCCATCAGAGTGGAGTAGGCTAGGTTTTCCCAACCATATCCACCACTGCCATCAGAGGGGAGAAAGGGAATAAGGAGAGAGGATGTTAATCCCAATGATCGAATGTGAGTGGGTGCCAACAACAACTGGTTTGTCAAAACTGTTTTGGCAAGACCTGAAAATCTGAGTGCAACAAAATCCTGTACGTGTGTCACTAAGAATGTTTCCAAAATCATGACCATTATTTTGTTCTAAATGTTATTACTTTACTTTCTCCTAATCTAGACTATTTGTAAATTCTAGATTTTTGCAAGTAAATGAAATTAACTTTTATCCTTTTTCCTCCTAAAAGAAAAAAATCAACATTTAATCTTAGAAAAAAAAAGACATTTCTGAGAAACATCCATTATAATTAATTATTTTTAGAACTCATAAATGAATCTCATTTCAAAATAGCACGTCTTTATTTAAGAAAGAAGTTGTTTCAAAGTTCAAAACAATTTTTTTAATATATAATTTAGCTTCAATAGTTATTTGAAAGATACTGCTGAATATAAGTTAAAATCCTTATGATTGGAGAGAAAACAAACATTTGCATTAAATTATATATGGATATGTTAGGTTGGCTAGAAAATCTTGACTCACTTTGGAAGTGGAAAGAAAACAACAAAATTTTATGGAGCAACACCAACATATATTCTTCAAAATAAAATCCATAATTCTCGACAATCAGTGACCAGCCAACATCTGAATCAGTCCTAGATACCAAATTTTGTTGGCTTTGAATCAAAAAATTGGAAACAAGCTTCCTTCACTTCATCAAAAGTGTTTAATCATTGGTTATATAGGAAGTGTGCCATTGAGCAGAATAGGCGATAGTCACTCAGAGCAGCATCAGGACTGAATGGTGGATGTGAAAGAATCTCAACACTGTCCATCTGTTTGAACTTCTCCTTAATCAACCTGGCAGTGTTTGGCCTTGCGTTGCCTTGCTGAAACGAAACCCAATCTTGACTGACCAAAGCAGGATACTTTACTTTGTTGTAAATGCGGTCTAGCTGCTGGCAGTAAAGGTGCAACTGTGTGGAACTAACTCTAAATGCAGTACTCCTTGGAAATTTCACCAGACAGAGATCAAGATTTATTGTTTTTATTCTACTTCCTAAGTGTGTCAGGACTTTTTGGCCAAACTAATATTTATATCACAATGCATTAACTGAAAGGGAAGTCTTGAAATCTTGGAACAAGAATCCTTTTAAAAGAAATGGGAGTATATGAAAACTTTAATCAGTTTAAAGTAATTTTCTGCAGAAGAGTAAACAAAATTTTACCAACTGATACTCGAGAAAACTTTATTTAAACATTCAATAATTATAATTTTATAATGAAAAATGTGAAAAAGAGAATGAAGATTTACAGTAAAAATAAATTAAGCTTTTTTTTTTTTATTATCAAAAATGTTCAATGTAAATTCAACATGCTTACTGTTTGAAGAGATATAGTCAAATCTACAAGATTTTTTTCATTCAAACCATCTTGTTATTCAAATCATTTAACCATGAAATGATGATATCAAATGAGAGACATTTTTAGGATAATGAAATGATTCCTCAAAAGATTAAAAGAAGTTTTCATTATTTCAAAGACAATAAAAAAAAAAGTTTAGCTCAAAATCTGTTATGGAGTGATTTCACAGTGGAGGCTTGTATTTGTACTAAGTCGGTCCTAAAATAGGTTCGACGCACAAAACATTAGGAACTTCATATAATAAGTATGACGCAGAGAAATCTAGTCGTGGTTGCTGATACTTTAGTATCCGACTAACGGTCATCCGGCATCGACTGACTGAGCGACTTAGCGACTGCCTCGTTACTGTTACTACTCCTACTTATTATAGGTGGGAAAGTCTATTAACTATAGAATAGGTATGTTCCACTATAACAAAATCAATAAAGCTTAAGAGAAAATATGCAACATCAAGACTTGTACGGATTTTATTTTAAAGTCCACCAGAGAACAAAATGCATCAGCAAATAATAATTATAATAAACATCATAATTTTTTTAACCTCTTCTGGTTAGATAGAGAACTTTTCAGTACTCCCTTATGCACATAGATATTTGAATATACATATAAACACAATTTATATTGAGCAGATATGTATATTCAAACGTCTATATTTTTATATTTTCAGCTTTCACAGGATTCTTTGGTCAGCTGACACTTATTTGCACCAACACTACCAATATCACCATTCTCATGATTTACTTACCAACCCACCATTTGGCCTCTATTTCTTTCTCTCTTCTTTTTTCTGACTGCAACAATACCCAAGAGTAATCATCTCTGTGCATTCACATATCCTCTTACAAATTATATCAAGGCCAATATTCTACCTATGTTACCTCCTTACCTTTCTTCTTTTTCTCTTTCTTTTTTTCCTTCTCTTGTTCATTCATTCATTCATTCATTGATCTATTATTTCTCTTTCACTTTTTTTCTTTCTTGCTTATGTCACTAACAGTTTCATTCACATGCATTTTTGGATTCCTACATTTATTTCCTTCCTACTTAGTTATTTGTTAAGATTCATTCACATGTTTATTCAATTCTCTCCTTCCTTCCTTCTTTCTTTTCTCATTCAATCATGTAATGAAAACTGATCATCATCCGTCTGCAGGGAAATTATATCATGCCTCTCTAATTGTGAGAGTCCACCATATTGATAAGAGTGCCCAGATCTTTTACACACTCTTGTTGAGGTTGTTTTTGTTGCATGGCTGGACCACTGAACAGAAGAGAGAGCAAGTGTTTCACTGCCACTCAGATGTTTTTCTACTGGCCCCTAAGACATGAAATGTAAAAATAAAAATAAGCCCCATCTTCAGCTAACATGAATGCAATGCCCGAAGGAGACCTCAGATCCTTTTATTTCTCATCTACCTTCCCCAGAATTTCTCTCATACCATGTGTGTCTTTGTCTACTCTTTTCTTTTTCAAAATGGATTCAGGCTCTCCCTGACCTTATTTTTTTTTCTATCATTCTCAGTTCTTGCTCTATTTTTTTTTTCTTCTTTCTCGGTTTTTTTCTCATTTCTTTCAGAAAAAAATTAAAATCAATTTTTAAAATTTTTATTGTACTTCATTCTTAACTATGGCTTGCTTTTTTTCTTTCCAGTAATATGAAAAGCCACTATGCTTTAATTTCCTTTCTTTTTTTGTCTTTTTTTATACCCTCTATCTCTCATTTCCTTTCTTTCTTTGTCTTCTTTTATACCCTCTATTTCTCATTTCCTTTCTTTTTTTGTCTTTTTTTATACCCTCTATCTCTCATTTCCTTTCTTTCTTTGTCTTCTTTTATACCTTCTATCTCTCATTTCCTTTCTTTCTTTGTCTTCTTTTATACCCTCTATCTCTCATTTCCTTTCTTTCTTTGTCTTCTTTTATACCCTCTATCTCTCATTTCCTTTCTTTCTTTGTCTTCTTTTATACCCTCTATCTCTCATTTCCTTTCTTTCTTTGTCTTCTTTTATACCCTCTATTTCTCATTTCCTTTCTTAGATAACTCTCTTTCTCTAAAATCACTTTTACATCTTTCATATTTAGCTTTCTTAAATTCTCACTTTTGTGCTCCTTCTTTCTCTTAAATATCTCTACTCTTTTCACATAATCAAAATCTATCTTTCCTTTACCACTAACCTCTATCCCTCTCTCTCTCTGAGCTGCTGCCATCTTTTCTTTCCCCTACCTTTATAACTCTTTCTTTCTTTTTAGCTTGTTCCTATCATTTCATCCAGGAAGACAAACTTCATTTTTTTCCCCTCTTTCCTCCCAAATCCTGTCCCTCTAACCCTTCCTATCTAAAAGGCTCAAATTTCTTTCTTCTCTTGTCAACACCATAAAAACCTTTTTTCTTTTACATAGAAATAGATCTACCCTCCTCAAGCACTTTCTTGAGGATATGCATTTGAACATTTCCACTGATTTGCACATTTGATTCTTTACTTGTAAAGTCTTAAACCCACACATCCCTGTTCTCAATAGACCACCACTAAACTGTCAAGGGCCTTTGACAATCTTACATTTATTCACATTCTCAAAGACAGAATGAAAAAAAAAAAGGTTCATTCCTGTCACCTTCCCTTTTCATCAGTTGACAATACAATTGGTTTTATTCTCACCCCAAATCTTTGCTATGTGACATAAAGTGAACCAAATATTCATGTAAAAGCTAGAACCATTACATGAATTCTCTTATAATAAAACCAATTCACAAGTTCATATCAATTTAGCACAAGAGAATAGCTTTTGGGATAGAACATTGCACTGGTGATCTTTAGGCTTAAAGTCTAACTTTGATAGATTTAAATTGTTAGAGCAGTGAAATAAAGAGTGCAGAGGCTGAAAAATAAAATACCAATTTATAGTAATTATTGTTCAATAAAAAAAATCTAACAGAAAATGATTTGAAAATCGAGCTAAAATTGCTTCTGGAATGATTGGTGTACATGTGATAGATTTTGAGTAAATTTTTGTGCACTTATCAAAATCTTTGGTAAGTTTTTTTACTGCTTCAGGTGATGAAAGAGTAAATAATGATAATGACTTGGCTTCTTTTTGAATCAGGATCCAAAACAATCTACTAATGTTTAATAACTCCCAGCATTAACAAAGTTTATTGTAAAGAGGCTTATAGCCACATCAACATTCCCATACAATCACTGAAGTTAAGCAATATTTGCCTTGTCAGTGCCCAGATGGGTGACTGCTTGGGAATACCAAGTGCTCTAAGCTTGGATGTGCAAGTGGTGTAAGGGATAATGGCTCAGAAATGTTAATCAGAGAGCCAAGTTCTAATTCCTATTATATTCATTTACACACAAATACCCTTGAGAAAGGTATGAATCCACCTCTTCTCCCCTTGCTATGGGTTAATTAGTAAGTCATATCACTAAACCATTCACTCAGAATTGCATTACTAGGCCTGTTGAGAAAGTACAAACTAGTCTTACGCCCCTTTCCATATATCCAAGCAGTTTGTTGTGAGTATAGGTTCTGGATTATTCTAATATTATTCTCAAATATATTGAGGTTATCTAGCAGTTCCAACAGTTTTTTGTGACATATTTTATTCAATGCTTTTGCATAATCTATAAAACACAGGAACACATCCTTCTGCTTCTTTCTGGTATCATACTGAGTAAAAATTACAGACATAATAAATATTGTCTGTAATCTTGATAATGTTGAAATCATCTAAGGCTACCAGTATCTCCATTACAATTCCATCTGATCCTGCCATTTTGTTTCTGTTAAATTTGGCCAGTGCTGATTCCACTTCAGATTTTAATATTTCTGGCTCTTTCATATATCTGTGCATTGACACTTGTTCTCTTTTGTCATGGAAAAGTTCTCCAATATATTCATTCCATCTCTGAAGTCACTTGTTCTATACAGGAGTTTGTAATGGTATTCACTGATTCTATTCATGATGAGGCCAATACTGGTTCTATTATGAAATTTGTGATGACACACTCACTGGTTCTATAGCAGAGATAAATTTCAGACAATTCAACTTAGAAATTTCTTGCTTCTTTTTATGACATCTATATGCAAAAGACACTCTATTATCAAGCAAATGTCTAAATAATTTTAAAAAATACATGAAATAATAAATAAATACCAAAACTATTTTATAAATTATCTACTCCACCAAACATAAAATTATTTCATTTGATAATTTTTTTTTAATAAGTTACTCATTATTTTTCTAAAGTGTTTTTAATGTTGTGGAAAATTATCACAAAGGTAAACCTTGTCATTAAACAAATGGCACTTATTTTGGTGAAAGTTTCTGGTGTACCAGCAAGGTTACTAGGTATAAAATGTTTCAAAAGATAAAATGTGAAATTTGAGTGTCATTAGAAAAACAAAATGAAAAATTCAGAGGTTTTCATTTGCCATTTTGTCCTTTGTATATTTGGGGGAGAGAGTCTTCATTCCTCTTTCATGTAAATAGACTATTATTTGTTTTTGTCAGAATGTATATTTGGAATGAAGTGGGCTTTGAGAAAAGAAAAACAGGAAAGAAAAACGACTCCATGAAGAAGATAACTGAAAAAGAAAGATAGGAATAATATCAGAATTAAGAAATAAATAAATCAGGAATGTGAAGAAAAAGAATCAGTGAAGAATTTTTAAAAAAATGATCTCTAAAATAAAGAAAAGTGTAAAGAAAGAAAAAACTGAGAATTGAGTAAAAAGAAAAGAAACAATTAAAAACAGTGAAAAGGAGAGAAAGAACCAAAGAAAAATATAAGAAACCCATAAAAAATATGTAAACAATTGCAAAATAATCTTAAATAAGAAAAACATTTTAAAAAAATGATAGAGTAATAGAGAGAGAGAGAGAGAAAAAGAGAGGAAAATGATGAATGAAAGGATCAATGAAAGACAAGAAAGTAAAGCAAAAAAGAATGAAAGCCATTGTTTCCCATTTCACTCATCAACCAATTGTGTTATTATCAGCCTGCATAGAATATGAGATGGTCAAGTGTGATAAGGGACCCTTAATTGGAAAGCAGAAAATGTTTACAAAAAGTGGAGAATAAAAAAAAAATCATTTTCAAAGAATAAAAATAATACAAAGAAAAAAAATAGCAAAAATTCTTCATTTGCTAAAAGGAATCCCAGGAAAGTAGCTCACTGGTATATTCATTGAACTGAATGTCACAAGGGTGACAATTTGATTTCAAATACCAAAGGTGAGGCATAAATCAATACAGTAAAGAATTTAAAACATATGAAGACCAATGTGGGTCATGGTTGTACCTAAAATTATTTTGCAGCAGTTTGATAGCATATCAGAATTTATTTGATATTGGTACAGATATTATGTAATAAGATTGTGAACTTTATGTTTCACTATGATGGCATATTCCAAAAACATATCCACAGTTAAAAAAGAATGAACTGAAATCTTGTATTTTCAACATTTTCAAACAATAGAGAAATGCAGAAAATTTCTAAGACTAAAAGAAAAAGTAGTTTTGCCATTTGAAACAGGTGTTTATTTATAATGATCAAAATCTTTGTACAGTAGGCTGTGTATCAATTCGAGCTACTTATTTTGTTGAATGACCACTGTGCATAGCCACACTTAGAATCTGGCTTACCATGCATATTGCTGTCTGCACTGATGAAACACTATATATAAGCATATTTGGGACATTTTGCAGAACTCACTAAATTTCTCACAGTAACACCCAACAAGCACAACTCAATTATGGACAATCTTGCAATGTACCTAGAGAGATGTACCCAAACTATGCCTTCAGAACATTATAGACATGCTGTTATTTAGTCAAATGGCTCAGTGCCACTTTCAATTGAAATTTATAAATCTTTCTCTTAAAACAATTTTTTAAGAAAAATAAGTTTTTCAAATCTAGTACCTGTTATTGCTCTTTCCAGTATTGATAAGGGGTTTCCTTCCTAACCTTTTGTTTGAAGTATTGTGGAACATTGACATCTTGATTAGAGAGGAGTTATATATGATTAGATAGTTGTCTTAAATTTATGGGAACTTATGTACAGTGAGAAATTAAGTATTCAATACAGGTAATAAATAACTGTTTATTGCATTGTTTACCTACATTCATGTAGGTGCCACCACTAATTTGTTGAAAAAAGACCATACCATGATAAAAAAGGACCAAATTTGATAAAACAAAGTTTTATTGCCAAAATTTTTATGCTATTATTAAAAGGAAAGAGCAAAGTATTTTTTGATTATTTAATTATATTTTTTAATACTTTTTAGAATATTCAAATTTTTTTTTACACTATTTACATTGTCTGGACTGTTGTCTTTATATTTATTGTCATATTCACAATGTATCCACTACTGTACATCCTGGCCTTTTTATGGTGATTGGAATTTTGAACTGAACCCTTTATTTCATCCACCAGGGTAGATTGTTCTAATTCTATATGCCATGCCTCTTCTAGATGCCTTGGAATCAGTTACACCCTTTTAACTCAACTCCGCAAGTTTTTGTTTATCTCTGATTGAACTCACAACCCTCTTGATTCAACCAATGCTTTTATTGATTTGAGGACATCAGTGTATGAATTTTGGTGACTTATACAACTAATGTCTCATCATCATTTTTTTATCAGATCTCATATTACAATTTTGTAGTTATTTTTTTCTCTGGCAATCCATATTACTGGTTCGCATATTTTATTCATTTCTATGCTTGGCTGGCTTAGGAGATTTTTGTGGCCTAGCATATGTGCTGATTCCTTAAGTTTTCATATTTTCCAGTGATATTCTCTATTATTTCAACCTCATCCAACAGGGAGCAGTGATCTCCCTTTTCCCTCACTTTGGAACGGTATCAGACATATATTGGCAGGATAAAGGCTTAACAATGGGCTCACCTTTATCACCAACAATGGCTAATATATACATGGAATATTTCAAAGAAATAGCATTAGAATCTGCAACACTGAAGCCAACCCTATGGCTGAGATATGTCGATGACATCTTCATACTCTGGGCACACCAGGAAGAGATTCAGCTACTATTGGACCATGTGAACTCAATAAAACCATCAAAACAGTTCACAATGGAGAGAGAAAACCACAACAAACTCACCTTCCCAGATGTATTAATATCTCGAACAGAGCAAGGGTTCAAGACATCTGTATACCACAAGCCGACATTTACCAGACAATACTGCAACTTCAATTTCCACCACCCATACAGTGTAAAGAAGGGGATCAACCGCTGCTTACAACATCAAGCAAAAGTCATAAGTGGTGACCTGGAGGCATATGAACAAGAAATGGTTAGAATAAGCAGTATCCTAAAATGTAATATCAACCCTAGGTACATGACAGCAGCTCCAACAAACTAGGATAGAAGGGTGCAAGAGGATAACAACACTCAGAAAACAGCTTCGGTCTGCCTACCTTATGTGAAGGGATTATCGGAGAAAATACAAATGATCTGTGGTATATATGACATCAGGACAACCTTCAAAAGTAGTTCAACATTTTGCAGACACCTTTTCCAAGTAAGACCTCCTATAGAATAGAACATGATTAAGAACTGCATGTATGCCATTCCATGCAGCAGTGGTAAGAAATATAAAACAGGATGGACCTTCAGGATATGACTGGAAGAACATCATAAAGCCGTAACACAAGAAAGGATAGAAAAATCTGGTGTAGCTGACCATATATGGAGGAAAAAGGGAGATCACTGCTCCCTGTGGGATGAGGTTGAAATAATAAACCAAGAACATCACTGAAAAATACAAAAACTTAAGGAATCAATGCATATGCTAGGCCATAAAACCCTCCTAAGCTGGCCAAGCATAGAAATGAATACAATATGGGAAAAACAATAAAAGCAAGAAAATTGTAATATGAGCTCTGTTAAAAATTTGCTACTGTGATATTAGTTTTATAAGTCTTAAAAATTCATACACTGATGTCCTCAGTGACTTGACCCAAAAAGTTGTGAGTTCAATACCTGGCCACAGTAGATATGAAAAAAACTTGAATAGTTGAGTTAAACGGGAGATAACTGAAACATTTGAATGAGGCATGGTACGTGGAATTAGAAAAATCTTCCTTGGTGGATGTAATAAAGGGTTCAGTTTAAAATTCCAATCACCTGAAGAAGGCCAGAGTGTACAACTGCCGAAACGTCGATATGACAATGAAGAATAGGACAACAGTCTGAACTATGTAAATAGTGTAAATAATTACATCATCTTGGAAGTATAGACAGAATTCAAAATTTTGGTTAAAAATCTTGTTTTTCTTGTGTTAGTGGAGGGACTATAAATTAGCATAACAAATCTTAATATTTTCTAACTTTACTCTAAAATCAACACTAAAGTTTATATTTTTAGAAGTACTCTGAATGAGAAGCCATTACTTTCAGAAAGTGTGAAAATGAAAAAGAAATAAAGTGAAATTGACAATTAACACATCTTGATCAAACTTGCATGCATCTGAGCAAAGATTATGTATCCTATGAAAAGTACACCTTCTCTTTCTTGGTCACATGATAGTGTGATGATTTGACCAGATACTATGCAGACATTAAAGCAACCTTGAACTCTCTGAGATATGGCAGAAAAAGGAAAAGGGTCAGTGACTTCTTTTTGCCCACACATGTAGAAATCCATATTTGGAAGTCATGAGTCACATGCCAAAATTGAGGTGCAAAAATAAAGACCACCACCAAGTCAATCCAGCTTCAGAATTCAAACTGAATGGATGTCCAGCTAAACTTGCTATGATCTGCTATAAATTTGGATGTGTGGAATTGATAGAAATCTATTAAGGCTTCTGAGCTGAAAAGATTCAGTAAAGTGTTGATTTAAAGAAATCAAACCCTGGCATGCTAAAAAAAGAAAATACAATGAAACAAAGAAAGATACATTATCCTGAGAGCCAAGGAAAAGAAAGATACAACTTATTCTTCACTCAACCCCTGGACAAGACAAAAAAAGAAAGAAAAGAAATCAAAAAGAAATCCATTTCACAGATAAACTTTCTAGCCAGCAAGGAGAAGAGAAAAGAGAAACATATAAAAGACACTAAAAAAAGAAAAAGAAAGACTGTTTAAAATAACAGATAAGTCCTTTGCTTCTACTGCCTGTTTTAACTTTGCTCATTTTGCCTTCTTGGCATTTGTAATTTCATGCAAGTTTGGCACAAGGTCGTTTGTCAATATAATATTTACGTTTCTGAAAAGATAAGTTTTTCTCCCATTCTTTTGTCCTGTAATATTTATCTTTGTCTCATTGTTTTGTTTTGCCCTTCTTTCAACTTTTAATATACCCCAACACATTTGTATATTTTAGTAATTTTTTAGTAATGGTTATTTCTTATCACTATATCTTTGCCTTCTGTTGTTTATCACCTACCATGTTTGTTTGTTAATTGATTCCATTTAGCTTGGCCGTGTTTGATCAATCAGGAAAGAATCATTAGTAAAAGAATTTGTGATTCTATATTGTATGTTACTGTGCCTCCCACTATTACCATAACAATAAAAGAGGGTGGTACATAATAATATATATGTGTGTGTGTGTGAGAGAGAGAGAGAGAAAGTGAGGCAGACAAACATAAAAATGTAAGTGCACTTGGTAGCTGATAATAATGTATTTCCTTCATGTCTGATTGGGGCAGCACACTCTTTCTCTCCTCCATGTCCTCTCATTAGGCTTTGAGACAAACTCATCTAATCTTCCACAATCCCTTGATAGACAAAAAGATAAATGATACAGATATGTAGACATTTTCATAAATTTAGAAGAAAAAGATGCAAATGAAGATTGAAAATTCAAAAGCATTTAAATAGAGAAAAATTAAAAGGAAAATAAAAGAACCTGCAAATACATTTGCAAGAAAGAAAAGTTTTGCTGTTGTTTTATCGCAGCATTTTCATTTAATGTATTAATGTTTTCCTTCCATTTTCTTGTCACACTTGATTGAGTAGAGCAGGTGTGTAATGCAAATTGCACACAGAGGAATTAACAAGCTGCAATAACAACAGCATTTTGGATGGATCAGATACCTTACAACCACTCTCACAAATAAATCCGAGACAAGTAATTTTCACCTTCTTCAATCGAACAGAGGAGGGACAGAATTATCGAACTGTATCCAAACATAATGATCCAATCTTAGTTCAGCTTATGATGGACAAAATTTAAAACAAAACATTCCTTCAACCCAAAATAAACAAGTGAAAAATAAAACCCTCCATTAAGCAAATTAACCATTGTGGTTTACAGAAACTATATATGCATATATACCTGCATCTGTATGTGTGTATATATGCATATATACCTGCATCTGTGTGTGTGTCTATATATTCATATATACCTGCATCTGTGTGTGTGTCTATATATGCACTATATAAACCTACATGAACATACTCACAGATGGATAAGTGATTGGGTTGTAGATGATTAAAGAAACCCGTTTTGAAGCCAAAAAAAGAATTTAAAAAAAAATGAAAAAATTGCATTGCTGAGATTTATGATGAGAGTTCAGTCAACACTGAATAAACTATAAATGATGCTTTTCAGCAGAGCAGATGCAAATCTAAATATACATCAAGAGAAGTCAGGCTTAAATGGTCATTAAGACCTTGATAATGGAACTAGCCGAAATAGGAGAATGAGTTTATGTCCATTTATACACAAACACACACACCCACTCGTTCGCTCTCTCTCTGTAGCTTTTCTTGGTTTCTTGAAACAAAAAAAAAAGAAGAAAACTGATGGATAACAGATTCCAGTTTCAGACAGCCATGGAGATTACAAACAACACTGGATATGTGTAATGTATTATTTAATTCATTGCACATTTACATTATATATATATATATATATATATATAATGTATACTGGGAGGTGACCCTGCAATTCAGCTGATATTTTTAGTCTCCCAAACTTGTCAATTTCTTGTTCAATAACTGTTATTTAGAATTATTGGGTGTCATTTGCAAAATGCCCTCCATATTTCCAGCTATTCCATATGCATGTGTATGAGTGGGGAGGTACACACACACAAAACCTATATATATAATAGCGCACAGTGATAAACAGGCATATATTTATTATTAGTATATATATGTGTGTGTGTGTGTGTCTATGTGCATAAATATATATATATAGATATGCAGATAGGTATGCATAAAAGGATACATAAACATGTGTGTATGCTTATATATATATATATATATATATATATATATATATATAATACCAAAACCATATAATACACACACATATATGTATGTATGTATTTGTGTGTGTATTATATGGTCTTGGTATTAATAAAATTGTATTATGAGGCACATCATTTGCCCTGGGAGAACTCTACTGAGCTTTTCACACCAAATGAGTCATAAAAGAAACAAAAGATGAAAATTAAGTGCTAAATGTGACAAGAAAGACACATGACAGGAGGTTTTTAATGTATACTTTGATTTACCTGGAAGTTCAAAGAATTGTTTTGCCTTTGTTTTAGAAACAATTTTGGCAAAAGAAAGTTTTTAAATGATTTTTTTTTTGTCTTGTATTGTCATAAAAAAGACACCACCGCAAAATGAAAATAAATTCAACCAGAATGACAAAGTTTCATTTTGCATTTTCTAAGGATTCTTCAGGCTTGCCTAATCATGGAATATTTGACTGGATCCAAATCCATCTTTTTTTACCTTTTATTGGTTTTAATTCTAAATTTATTTCTCTCCCCAAGAGATCTTCTCAGTTTTTATCATAATCCAAAATCCCTTATATACTTATATATCTATCACAAGGTACATTTTAAGCAGTTATTTAATCATTCCAAAAGACTAAAAATGCACATATATAAAATACACACTCTCTCTCATATATATATATATATATATATATATATATCTGGGTAAGGGTAATAAATCCATTGGTATATAATAAAAGTGAATCCTAGTATATAAAATATTAAATCTGATCCACAAAAAGAGCTCAATGTATTTATTATTACAGAGGAAATAATTAATAAACAATAAAATCCAAAATCACCTCATAGGGGGAATAGCCTATTTCGGCAGATGAAGATATCAACCCCTGACACAAACTCAGCCCACACCAGGGTTGATAAGATAGATGACCAATATATTCCTCTGACAAAATAGGTTATTTTGCGAGTGAGGTGATTTTGGATTTTATTGTTTATTAATTATATATACCCCCCCACACACATATATATATATATATATATATATATATATATATATATATATATATATATATACACTAATAATTGTTTAAAGTATGAAGCTGACAGTCACCATGAAGTATCCCTGTATATATCCATACTATTTTTATACATATTTTAAAAGCCTAAAAAATTGAAATAGTTTTTGGAGGTCATCAAAAAAAGAATTTGGCAATGGAAAATTCTGTTCAAATTCCTCAAATTTTCATGTAGCATCATCTATACAGTTAAGAATGAAAATTGTAGTTTATTAAAGAACATAAAAATAACATTTTTTTTTTATCTTTATGATCATTATAATGACAATAGTTTTGTAATAACCTGCATCAAATATAAAACATCTGAAACATTATAAGAAATGTAGAATTCAATAATTTTTATAAATACTTATAAGTTATATCCATAGTTGATAAATTAAAATTTAATAGAAAATCCTGCTGTTATACAAAGTTCCATATTAATTTAAGCAGCATGTAGAACTTTTCTAATTGTTTCTTCAGGAATTCCTTTGAGAGATTTTAAAACCATAAATATTTTTTAAAAATTGGAATTGATCATGTGTGTCAAGTCTATAAAAATTTACTTTTAAAGTTTGTTGGCCAGAAACATTATAATAAAATCAATGTACCATGAAAGAGTATTCATAATATTTGTCAGAATTTAAAGTGTTTTAATCATTATGGGATTGTGTGCAAAGTTTAACAGAAGTTTTGCATAGAAGTTAGGAAGAAGCAATCAGCAAAACACACATGCATAAACAGTGAATGTGACACAATGAATGAGGATATACATACTGTCAGAAAGAAAGTTTAAATCCGTAATAAAAATCCAGTTAAGATCAAAGGGTACATGGCTAAAATTCTGTGAAAGAGTATAAAGCTGAGGAAATTAGTCTGAACGAATCACATCCATAATTAATTTTTAATTAACATATGTCAAAATATCACTTAAGAATTATAGATACTGTAATATCTATAATTCTTGCGTTTTCACAATTTAACACTTTTATTTGTAAATGAAGTTCCAGTTTAAAACTTCATCTTTTTTATTTTAGATTGAAAAGATGAAGTTTTAAACTAAAAACTCATTTTAATATTGCTTCCAAACTGCTTTCAGCATCCCTACTCTAATTTTAATAAAAAAAATCTCTTTGTTATCATGAACCCTCAATCCTAAATATGTCTTTGTTGAAAACAAATACTCACAGATAAAAAAAAATGTCTCTTAATATTAAATTTCAGGCTTGATTTTCCAATTCTTTCAACACTAAAATTTATCTATTAGATAACCTTGGGGCATAACTATGGAAAATAGTTCCCCTGACAAGTATTGGAATTTTATTCCAGCCCAAACACAATGAGTCCAATCTTTCAGAGATATTTATCCCAATATCATCTAAAAAATACAAGTCAAACTCATTTATCTTTTTAATCAACAAATTAAAACACTTCATGTCAGTTACAACTGCACTTTCTTGATTGATTCAAATTTATCTATGATTTGCTCAAAATCAGTTTCAGTTTCTATAGCAAGATCCCAGAAGCTGCTATGTCCCATGGATTTTTAATTACTAATTTATATAAGGGGGTTTAACAACTCAACCTGACTAATGCTTTTCCCTCAGGATAATCAAGTACAGACCAGATATAAAGAAAATTACTTTTTATTCTCTGGTTTGCTGGATTTAATAAAAATTACATTGTGCTTTACCTGCCAAACATTAGATATGCTATATGAATATCCTCACCCCCAAATCTGAATTTGAAGTTGCATGAAAAAGAAACTATTTTGATATTAGCTTCCTGTTGTTATTTTAACTGCTTATCTTGTCAGCACCACTCATGTCCAAGTGTGGTCCATCTGGTGCCTCCACAATGCTTGAACCTGACATGGCTCAAGAGGCCAAGTCAGGAATGGAACAGACTTAAGCACTGATCACATAGTATGGCAGTTGATAGTCTCGGCTGAAGCTGCCAGACTCTGCATTACCTTCTTTTTCCTTCCTTTTCAGTGTTTCTCCTCTCTTCAAAAGTGGAACAAATAAAATGAATTTCTCTTGCCCAGGATGGACTGTCCCCAGCTTCTGTTTTCCAGGTGTTAGGGCTGATATCAGCTTAAAGGAAGGAAGACTTCCTTTGATCTTTGAATTCTTCATATTTTAGGGATTCACTATGTTGTTAACCATTAACAAATTTGCAGTAAAAGGGGAATGGTCTGCAGGCATCTTGAACGAGCCATTCAGGTGACCTGTCCTGAAGCAATGCTTAAGGATGACCGCTTCAATGCTTGGCATTTCTGAGTGAGTGAGTACTTTGTTGTTAGTGAGTCGGTCCTACAATTTGATGTTTGAAATGTTCAAGCTTTTTCAGGTCTTTTTGATACAGAGTCCATATCTCATAAGTGTAGAACATTTTATCTACATGTCTCACAAATTCTCGAATGTTATGTATCATGTTAATATTATGCCATGTTGTACAACTGTGAGTAATTGTGAATGATGAGATATATTGTGTGTGCTTATCTGTAGCAATCTATGATGTGACTAACTGATTGCTAGTAGCAACAGACACTACGCTATTTGAGATTGACTTCATCAAACTGCTCTGACTTACTATAAGGGTTTATGTTGAAATCAATTGCACTTTGTTTTTTTATAACTGAAACAAAGATCAAGAAAGCTTAAGTTTCAGTCAAATTTTGTCTAAAAATTAATCTGTCATTTATATTAACTATTTTTGTGTGTGTGTGTGTGAATACATTTATGAACCTAAGTTCCTTTCTGTGTACAAAACTTGACATACATTTTGACCAGGTCAATAACCACATGCTCCCTAAATGCACTAAAGATCTGATGCCATTGTTTCATACTAGATATATACCAATTACTTTGGTCTGTAATGTTTATAACCCTTTCCAAAAGTTATCTCTATTGCATTGGCAAAGAATCAGGAAGAGACAGCTGAAATTTTTTGCATAGATAATGAGGAAGGGCAGTTTGGAAAACTTAACTCTCACAGGGCATATTGAAGGCAAGAGAGATAGGGGAAGGCAGTGAGTTACTTACCTGACGAGCTTGTGAAAATGGATGGGTGGAATGTGGTGGGTGGAGACCAAAGGGAGAAAAATTGCTAAGAGCCACAAGGGATAAGAAGTTTTAGAGAGCCATGATCACCTATGTCCTGAATGGATGGGTCACATAGAAGAAGAGCACCTCTAAGTTTTTGCTGTACTAAAGTTATCTCCCTTGTACTGACAATGCCAGTGTATTTCTTTTAAAAATGCCAAAGCTTTATAGAGCTGCGACTTGAAAACACCAATGACAGAGTAAGAAAAGTAATAATTAGAAAAAATATATTTAAAAACTCAAATATAAAGACATTCTAATACAAATAAAAGCAATTAACAAAATCTGTGATCCTTTTTGACATCAAAATCTGTAATAATTTTTGACAACATGGACAAATTAGTTTAGAACCCAAGAAGTTGTGGCATTCAGCACAAGAAATTAACCACCAATTATGGCAACAGATGTGAATGACACTGACATCTTTTCTTATTGTATCAAATATTTTATAATTCTAGATTGTTTACAGAAAAGTTGTTTTGATATGCTTTCTTTTACTTAATTTGTTAATTTAATACTTGGATTAGAAACTCAGATCACTTTTCTCTCATTCTCTTCCTCTAGAATAAAACATACAAATAATAAAAAAAAATCATTTTACCGTAAATAGTTGATCCAAGGTATTATAGATTTTACTTCTCTCATATTAGATTTAAGTAATCCCTCAGGTACTAACAGATATAAATTCATCTCTTTTGTTCTTTAATACAATGTGCTAAAATTTGAGAAAAAAACCTCTAAAACAGTGATGCAAATGATTTTGAAAGCAATAAACTGACCACTTAATATTATTTTATGGTATCACATGAAAATGCTCTTTATCTTGTAACCAATTTGGTACCTGGGTTCAAACCTCAGTACATAGGTTCTTTCTTCTAACATTTGTGCTAAACCTACACATCTTGAAGCAATCTCAAGGATAAGTTGCTATATGGCATACTGAACAGTCTTCAGGGGGAAACAATTTCTGTTTTAATAAAATTGCAAGACATTTTTACTCCCAAGAGACAATTTATGAGTTACACTGCAAAATCATTTACAATCTGACTTTCCATAATGAGGCATTTAATTGACAACAGTAAAAAAACAATCAATGAATAAAAATTGCCAAAAGCTTGTAATGTTTAATAAAGCCATGCTGATTAATTACATAAAATTTCTTTTTTTAACATAATTTCAAAATGTAAGACCGAAGATATATGGCAAAAGGAAAACATTAGTTCCTTATATCAATTTAAATTTTTAATGTTCTGAGAACAGCTTTAAGGCTAATTTAATAAAAGAAAATCAAGAAGAGGAAAGAAATGCATTTTATTTGAAATAGGTTTCCTATTTGAAAAAAGACAGCACTGAGGAGGAAAATAAATACTTATTTCAAAGTGGGTGGGTGAGAAAGAGAAAGAACATCAAAACAAATTGAAAAAGAGAGAGCGAAAAGAAAGACTTATTTCAAAGTGGATGAGTGAGAAAAAGGAGGAACATCAAATCACATTGAAAGATGGAAAAATTAAAGTTGTTCTCTGAGAGAAATGGCATAAAAAGATGTGATAATTGGAAACTGAGATAGTAAATAACTTAGAGGAAAGATTGCAAGGTGTGACTAAAAGATAAATGTTTGAAGAGAGAAAAATCAATGAGAAAAAACCTTTTTCTTTTTTTCTCTCTCTAATTTTGCTATACCCACTTCCTTCAGTGAACTTTCCAGTAGCAATATCTGCTAAAATACAAGTTCATTGGATAATGTAATTTGTCTTATCCACCTGATGATACCTTATAGATGAAACCTGGGTAGTGTATAAGGTAAACATTTTATTCTTTTCATTATGTTAATCTGCTTTATTCTGAACGTTGGATTTTTTTTAAATATCCATGTTTAGCCTGGAATTGCTGCTGCCTATCACATTATATATATATATATATATATGAATGGAGGGAGATAAAAGAAGAAAAGTGAATTGTATATAATCTCATTAACTACAGATAACTTCTGTTACTGCAGTTCTATAGATCAACTGCAAATAATAAGAAATTTCTGCTACAGTTAATGCATTATGGATTTTCTGGCATATCAATACCAATATGGGCCATACCTTGAAAAATACATGATAATACTGATGAATTTACTGGTAACAAGTAATGATATTTTTCATTATATGAGACATTTCTTTTTAGAATGAAAGTATTGGTTCATACTAAAATCTATTGGTAAATATAAATGCTAGCATAGTTTCCTGAAGGAGGACCTTTTGAAACTGTAACTTATTTTTAAATTAATTAATATAATTAATAATTAAAAGGTAATGAGGAAATATAAAGAATGTAGACATAAAAAAATTGTAAACTCATCAGCCTGCCATAGATAATTAATTGCAAGTACTAGTTGTACAATTAAAAGTCTCTCTCTCTCTCTATTTATATATATATATATATATATATAGAGAGAGAGAGTGAGTTTATGGTGTGAAACTTCATGCCTTGTTTACTTTTGTTGTGGGGACTCAGTGATGTTTTGATCTTGTCTGAATAATATTTTGCTATGGGGGTGAAAAGGGCATCACTTGACCAGATAAATAATGTAATATTATAAGCAAAATTAGACATGAGGAACAATGAAAAAAAAACAATTGGTGTTTTATAGGCATACAAAAATGATAATTTATTATACATTTCAGCATGTCAAGTAATGCACAATAAGTAATATTGAAGGCATAGATAATCTTTATAATTCAGAAACATTTTTAAGTATTTAAGTTTTTCTTTACAATGATAAATTAGAGAAATAAGTGCTTTGTTAGTAATTTCTTCTTTTTTAATGTACATTTAATAAGAGTTTTATTTTATATCTTAGTAATACACTTCAAAGAAATTATTGAAAGGGCATATATGCATATAATTTTGGTATGCACCGAAATAAAGAAATGTTTGCTGATCTGTAGCTGGCAACATATTGTCTCAAACATATGCTTAGGTCAAATTCAAAGTCAAAGAAAAAAGAGATTTGATTTTTCTGTGTTTTGGCAGTAAATCACTTGTTCTTATACATAATGTAATTATTCTATTGTTTATTTTAACTTTTTTTATAATCTTTTTCTTTCTTTATTCTTAACTACAATTCTTATTTTGCATTTGAAAGAATTTTTATTACTTAACTTTTAATTTTTCTTTTATTATTATTTATTGTTTTGGTTCCAGACTACTACATAGTCTACTAATAGGGGTTATTTAGTAAATTTATTACTATCACTACACTTTAATTAACTCCTACTAAGCTAGAAAGCTGAAAATATTTAACCAGTTATTGGATGCTGTCCAATTTTTTAGAGAATTAAAATTTTAATGAAACTTAGTAATGGATTAATTTTGTTATCATTATTGAATATACAATAAAACCCTTCAGGAACTTCCTGGATAAATTATTTTAATATTGATTGAGGGCAACTAACAAATACTTTGATTATTTGTTGGTGGATTGAATGATGAAGCCATGGTTTCAAAAAACACAACAGCCAACCTCTAGATTGAATCATTCTGATGGTTTTTCAATTTGAATACTGTAAAAAATTCTTCATAATGCCATAACAATGCTTACCAAGTTAAGAAAACAAAACAAAACAGAAAGAATATATTTTGCTGAGTTTACACAGAATACCTGCAGGGAAGGTAGGTAGGTCGGTCGATAAGTCAGGAGATATGAGGTAAGTGTACATGGCGCCAGGAATTGTTGATTTGGAAATTTAAAAAAAACGTCATTGGGTTTTGGTGATGGAAGTACTCATGAAAGGGTGGGGTTGTTCTGCGACACCATTTTGTGCTTTCTAATTATGCTTCTTACTAGCAAAACATTATGTTTAGGCAGCAGACAGCAATGAGGCAAACCTTGCAAGAAATCAGAGAGGAAATAATTTAATAAACCTGTATAAACAACAAGTAAATCATTTTCTGGTGTGTATTGGGTAGGTTACTGGGTGTATGGGCAAGACAGGGTTGGTATCACACTCGTTTAACACCACCCCCTGCTCCTGCACACCACTTTCAAGGAGATTTGTATAAGCATCTGCAGTCTTTATATTTGAAGCACCGAGAAGCAGTCAACCTGCAAGTTTGAATGATATGAGAAGGTAAATATTGTCCTTAGTTTAATAAGGAAGATTGTACATTGGGTGGAGTTGACGACGTACAAGGAAGGAAGGAAGGAAAGAAAAAAGGAAGTTTTTCTTTGAGAAACAAGAGACAAAAAAAAAGAATTGGAAAAATGGAAGATTGTCGCTAAAGAAGAATGAGAAAACCTGAATAATTATTGGAAGAAAAAATGAAATTTTCTTGAAGGAATGAAAAAAAAAGTGACGAGAAAATATGAAAGAAAGAACAAAAGAAAAAGGGTTTCCTTCTTAGACACAATAGAATGAGAAATTAAAAAGAATAAGAAACCAAAAAAGAGATATATATTCTGAGTTTGAAAACTTACCACTGGCCTTATTTTATGTGCAGTGTCCTGTTAAAATGTGGCTGATAATGGCTCTCCACAATTTCCTATCCTTTGTAGCTCAGCAATATTTCCCCCCCGACTCCCTGTTCTGCGACCCACTTACAAAAGCTTGTTTGGTAAGTTACTAACTGTTCCCCTCTTGCCTTTTATATATTCTCTGAGAATTTTTTAATAATTTTGCTCCAAGGCAATAAAGTCACTAAGATGCAAGGGGTTGCTGAGTGTGAGAGAATATGAGAAAAAGAAAACATTATTAGGAAGAGAGAACAATAAAAGAACAGGAATTAAAAAGAGAGACAATAATGATTGACATTGCATTTAAAATTTTTAAAGATTAAAGTTGACTGGAGAGCAAGAAGCCAGAAGAGAGTTCCACATGTAACAAGGGCTCTTTGGCTTTCCATCAGCATATGGCTGATACTAACCTCCAGAACAGTGACTCTTTGCACCTTCTTGAGTTAACATTTTAAATTCTTCAAGCTCTCTTTCCTCATTATGTGCTAAGAAATTTCAATTGCCTTTTTCTGATACTAAGTATAAATATCCTTTTTGGTTCCAGTTTCCTTAAAATTTTCTTGTTGTCATGTTCTGTTCATGGTATTTTGAGCACCCTTCTGTAGAACCACATCTCTGTTGTCTCAAGTCTCATCTTCATCTGCAAGAAATTGTCCAGTATTCACTGCTAGATAGGAGGATTTTTTTAATACGTTTCCTATTTCTTAATATTTTGCTTAACTTTTGAAAGGCATCATTTGAAATTGCAATGTGCCTCTAGATTTTTACACCATGGAAGAATTTGTAGTTACCTCAGCCAGCAAGCAGGTTCTTTTTTTCAAATTGATTTTCAAGATAGGAAGCCTCTTCCCTACTTGATGTACCTCAATTTATTTGGCCCTGTGTCATACTAACCTAATGTTCATAAATACCAAGAAGTATTTTCTGCTGTCTTTAATTTTATCATAGTACCTTTAAAAAATTATTCTTCATGGAGGATAAGCAGATTAACCAAAAAATTAAGAATGAGGCTTTTTTATTTTTCTCTGTGAAGTGAGAGAGAAGAAAAAAAATGTCTGGTTGATATAACCATTTGTAAATAGAAAAGATTGGGAAATATTTGGATAAAAAGTTGAGATTCAGTGAGACTTTAATAATCTAATATTTGTCTAACAAAGCTGAAATCATTCTTTGCTTTGCACTAAATGATCTTCCTGAAGAATTTTTTCTCTTTCTTCAATAAAGAATTTTTCTGCTTTTCCAGATTTCTTTTGATAAGTATTTAACAGAACTGGTCTCTTCATTTGCATACAAAATATTTGACATCAATACATTAATGAAAGATAAACTTACTGAGAACAATTTACAAGGTGAACATACTAGCATACTTTTTAACTAACTTTTACTACAAATAAAAATATAGGCAGAAAAATGGATACCAGTCCAGAAAAATGTAAATATCTACATACATCACTTCTAATCAATCAGTGATATTTATCAAGTCAATGGTTAGAATTTCAGTCTTTCTTTATGGTCATTCCCAAACTGACTTGTGCATAGGTACATATATACAGGGTGCGATGTGTAAATTGTCGCCATTTTATATTTTAATTTCATGCAAGCATGTTGTTTGTTTTTGTTTTTTATTTTGTCAACTGCACAGTATAGTAGGATCAATTAGGCACTGACTGTGAGAAAAAGAACAACATGATGCAATTTATTCTGTCAGAAATTTGGAAGCAGCATGCTCTACCTGTTGGTGTTTGCACTGGAAGCTCCAAAATGAACATTTCAAAGTGTTTGGATGTCAGTCTGAGGACAGTGCAGGGAATTCAGAAAGCATTGGATGAGTCCAGAAGGGATTACGAAGGTATGGCAGCTCGGAAAACTCATTGATTATTCTGATAAGAATAACTCCTGAATTTGTTGGTGAGGGCCTCAGACTCAACATGGATACCTACATCAAATGCTTTGAGGAGGTAGTGCAGCTCTGGGTCAAGTGGGTGGCTGCTGGAAGACACTATGTCTGGCAACAGAACTCAGCACCATGCTACCCCAGGAGGAGAACCCAGTTATGGCTGTCAAACAATTTCTGCATCTACATCAATGCTTATATCTGACCACCTAACTCCCCAGACTTGTAACCCCCTTGATTATTATTTGTGGGTTGCAGTTGAGCAAGAGACCAAAAAATCTCTTTGTAAGAACAAAAATGAAGGCAAGGATTATGGCAGCATTCAACAAACTTCAAGACAGAGACCTTCCAGAAGATTTGCAGGTGATTCTGAAATTGATGGGAGGCTGTGGTTGAAGCCAATGGTGATTTTATTGAATAAATATACTCTTTAGTATTTCAAGATATTTCTGTGTAATTTTGGTAAATATATCTGTTAAAATGATATATCAGTGTTATTTTCATTTTTGCATAACCTCGACGTCAGTTTATCCATCGCACCGTATATATATATATATATATATATATATATATATATATATATATATATATATATATATATATATATATATATATATATATATATATATATATATATATATATATATATATATCATAAATGTAAAAATGTCTGTGTATGTTACACTTTCAATAAAGGGACACAACTCTCTAAATTTGAAATATCTAATCTTCTATATAATAAATGTGAAAATGTCTGGATATCGTACTTTTTTCAATTAAAGGGACACAACTCTCTAACTTTTAAATATTTCATCTTCTTCAAATGAGACTTGCTCATCCAAGATTGGAATTGAATCCTCAGATTGCAAATTTAGTTCTCTGTGAAATTGAAGATAAAGTGATGAACTTGGCACAAAGAGATCTCAGCAATTTTGGTCTGCCAAATCCAAACAGAGAAACTGGATAAAGCAACAGAGCAATTTTGAGAGAAACCGGATACAACATGTAAGAACTATAGCAATGTGTTCAAAACAATAAGCTCCTGTTGAATCGAAAATACTTTAAGGGAATCTTGATCAATATTTTACCAAACTATAAACACACGTCAAAAAATTTAAAAAATACAATATTACAGCACCAATCTCTATTAAATACATTCTTAAAGAATCTAACATATATTTATCTATCACAGCCAGTGTTTCCTTTTTTTCGGTTAGCAATCCATTAGATTTTTGTGCTTTGAAAGGACATGTAGTCTTGCCTTGAGTTTGGAATGCCATAAGTTATACTAACATTGCTGAATAAGTCAAATGCATGTGAAATATAATTAACCAAGGAAAATCAAACAGCAGGAAAATAAAAATAGTAGAATTTTTTTATTTTTTTCTCCATCTTACATTCTGATGAAGCTCTAATAAAAGTGAAACATGTTAGATTGATAAATTTTCCTATTTGCTTTTAATCCTATAATATATATATATATATATAGTTTTAAGTTATGCTACATTTATAGATAAAAGGGCTCCCTATGTAAATATAAAAGTGGATACTGAGGTCAACACCAAGCATCAACGGTCTGTTCTAAGCTTGAACACAAATGTCCTATATATATATATATATATATATATATATATATATATATATATATATATATATTGTGTATTTGGGCAGCAATTAATCTTTTATGCAAGTTTCATTAAAGATGACTGACAAGGTGTGGCGGTTGAAATTTTTATATAATTTCTCATATCTTTCTATAGTTTTATTTCTTTTCAGGACATAAATTATAGAGAAATTGTCTGAATGTTTTCCAAGTGCTTTTGCCTATACTTTTAGCCATTATCAAGAATGAATTTTATCATACTTTTAACTGAATATATGGATAGTTTTATGTATGTATCTAGAGTTATAGGAATGTTTTATGTTCCAAACTCAGTCAGCACATATTATGGCCATGTTAATAGTTGAGTGTTGGCTTTTTACTCTTAAAAAGAAAGTGCTTGGAAAATATTTGTCAAAAAGTTATTATTTTAAGAAAAAATTTTATGAACACATGAGAAATTACATAAAAAACTCAACCACTGCACCTTGTCAATCATCTTCAACAAAACACACACACATATATATATATATATATATATATATATATATGAAAAACAACAATGTTGTCTATTAATACTAGCAATTAATATACATAAAATTATATAATTTAATATATACCAAATTTAACAGAATTTCAACTAATAAAGTGTTCTCTATTAGACTCAAGTGATAATTATTATTAAAGTAGCTATCATATTCTTCATTACTTATTAAAGGTCAACTCAAGGTTACATAATTTTTCAATTACTCATTGGGACTCTTAATATGAATGATTGTATTAATGACAGAATATATACAAAAAAATAATACAAAGCTCTCCATTTTTTGTCCTTCTCTAAGAATTTTAATTATTGTTCAATACAAGTTTGCATAGTCATTTTTTTATATGCTTTGTGTCCACAAAAGAAAACACTTGTATGAATACAAGCTTAATCATCTTTAATGAATATATATATATACATATATATATTCATGCAGAAAACTTCATTTTATTTTAGTCTCTTTAAAATAGCCAAATTTCTCACCAGTGCACTAAACTTGGTTAATTACTTGTCTCCAAGAATTGCATGTTAACTCATAAAAATCTTTCTGGCTCCTTACTAATCAGCTGCAGAAATGAAAAACTCATCAATAATCTGCAAAGAAAATTCTGGTAATCAGATGATGCCAAATCTATCTACAACAAGCTAAAAATCCAACTGCTTATTTATTTCATTAACAAGAAAAAAAAAATTGTATCCAACCTTCTTGCAATATTATCTTGAATTTTTAATTAAATGGAGCCTTGTGAAGCATTATTAATTTTTAAGTAGGATTTTTTTAAATCTTATTTTTTATTTGCTTTTCACTGTACCTATTTAAACTATTTTCATTTACAGCCATCAGTAAACAACACAGATCAGAAGTAAAGAATAATCTACTGGCAAGGAATGAACTTGTATCCTTTTCATCTTTCTATCTGATCTGAGAAGTTGGAATTAAAAGCAAATAAAATTAAGGCAAAACAAGATACTAGTCAAAAATTAATAATGAAATAATCTTCAAGTTCAGTCAAATTCTTTGTCAATATGCAAGAAATGTTCAGAACATAGTTTTGTTCTATTTTTATTGCAATAAAAATAGAACAAAACTATCATCTACACTCTTGCAGATTATTTAATTTTATTAGCCAATTTTTCATATTGTTCCACCAGACTTCTTAATATAGCAGTTAAATGTGTAATAGAAAACAAGTATCCAATATAATAATGTGTAAAAAAAAAAATGTTGTATTAAAAATACATCCATTAATTCTTTAGAAACTACTTTGTTTACTTTTTAGATACAAAACTGAGCAGATATGGGGTTTCAAGAAAAATGACTGAAGAAGAAGTGTTCTTTTCTTATAAAAAAGGAAAATAGAGCTTTGCTGGACTGTGATATTCTCTTTAGTCAAATGATAAAACATGCTGAATCAAATAGCGGTTTCTTCTACAATCCCTGCCACAGAGAATATTTTCTTTATTAAGATTTCTTAAAAGCACACACTGTTTAAAATATAAATACAAGTATGATGTCCCTTTCAAATATGTGTATCTGCTATAATGGCATTGGAGCAAACAGATCGATCAACAGTTTTGAATAAAATAATTGCTGAGTTTACCACATTCTATGTCATCTGAGTTGCTTCAGCTTTTCAGCAGCTAGTATCATATAATTTATCTTTCCAGCCCAATAGAACAGTTTGATAGCTATTTCAAAATGGTATAATAAACTAGCAATTTTGATAGTGATGATTGAAAAGAGCATTGTTGATGGTATTAAACTATTCTAAGTTGGCTAGCTTTATTTACTGAACACTCTGCATTGTTTTTCATCAATAATCTCTTTTGTTACCATTGTTTACACAGAGAAACTGATAATTTTTATGCATTATACGAGTTGCTCTGAGCCTTTGCATTAGACTAATGTCTCTACAGATATCATTGACTACCATTATTTGTACTTAAATCCATAATATTTTGATATTAAATGTAAATGAGAAGGCTATATAATATGCCATCAAAGTTCATAAGTATGCTTTAAAAATGATTGAAATGATTAAAAATGGTTTCAAGCAAATGAATCCTTTAGGTTTTAAAGACAGTATTTCAGAAGATCTTAAAGACTAGTACTACAGAATCACAAACAAAGGACTTTATCAAATAACACATTACTTGAAGACATCCAACAGCAACAACAACTAAAATGAATAGCACATGTAACTCAAAGTGATAATAACGATATAAGCAAGTTTATTTTCCTGGAAAAATGTTTAAAGACAAAGATTTTTATCAAAATTCAGTCAACAACTGTTCAGTCAATGAATGGTAAATGTTTCCTGGATGGAAACGGCTATTCGTTATTATCATAAAAAATTGAAGAGATATTTTGATATAGTGTTTTGCTTTGCCTGAGTCATTTCCTAACACATTTACTCTATCTTTACTTTCTACACTGAAGAAGCTGAAAGAATTTACAGAAAATAATTATAAAATAAAAATGTTTATCTAAAAATAGCACAACTTTTTTCTCGAATATCTCTGTGTATTTCCTTTATAAAGTGTTTTCAACTGCCTTCTAACAAAAATATTAAAAAAAGAAGAATCTTTATAACTTAGCCAGTTCTTAATAGAAGATATTTTATATTTTACAACTACAGAAATGTAGTATAGAATATACCACAGATGATCATTTAGTCAATCAAGGAAGGAGAGAAATCATGACAAGATTAATAATAATATTTACTCTCTAGTGTTATGAAAATATCATATAAAAGAGTTTCTAGAGTTCATTTCATTAAATTTCAATTAAATATATTTATATTAGTAAGCATAATTACAGTCAAAAGTCATCATCAGAAAAGCTATGAAGAAAACCTTTATAACAAAAGGCGACATTGAATAAATTGCCTAATGTCTAGATAACTATTTGTAAAAATATGAACCAATAATTGTTATAGCACAAAACATATCATGCAGTTCATGCAGTAGACACAGAGTGTCAAATCAAAAACTTGTTACAGGCTAAAAGTTCATTCAACCATACAAAATATAGATATTCAAAAAAAACTTTGTTGCAGTTAGCATGAGGTATAAAAAATATAAAAGACATTTTTCTTTTTTTTTTTTTTTGCTAATATTGACCCAAGAGCCATTCAAGGCAGAGGGTTACTGTGTGAAATTATATTAGCATAGGAAAGAATAAATGTTAGGTGTATAGAGCTGAAGTAGACTTTAGAAAGAACTGGAAACCCAATCTTAAACCAGAAACAATGGATAAACCTCTACTCCTGTTTAAAAACTGAAAACAATGATACCCACTGTCAAGTTAATTGTGAATGAACCATCTTTATACAAATATGAATAATCCATAAATTAGCCTTCTGAAGCAATAAGCATTTGTATGAAGTCCAAAGGAGCTGCTAAAAATCTCCTTACCTAAGAGGTTTGAAAACCTTTACAAGATGATCTATTTGCTCTCAGTAAGTTTATGGTACATAGAAGTTTCCATGCTGTTATTTCATTTCCCTCCCTAAAATCTTTTCTTTCTTTCCTTCCTTCCTTTCATCCTTCCCCAGGGACTGTCTCACTTCTCATTTTCAATCCATCTGCATAGGCAAATTGCCTATCCATCTGCAAAGATAGCATCAGTAAATTTTACTGAATTTTTATTGTAAAAAAAAAAAAAAATACTTTTTTCTTTCCTTTTTTTTTTACACTTTCTCTTCATAGATTATCACTAGATCTTTCCACTAACCCCTGCTTTGTGGGGGTGACCCCCTTTTGCTCATTTGAACCCTTGGTAGCAGTTTACAGGAACCAATTATGATCTCTTGTCATTTGAAAAAAAGACATTCCTTTGAAATTGGAAATGTCTGATTTCTAGGATTAAATTCCCCTCAATGACCCCTTTGGCTAGTTGCAAAAACAAAACAGTTCCATTTATTTTTTATTCTCAATTTTGTTGGCTCTTTTTTTTCAAACAATAGACTAATGGTAACCAGGTATACTGTTCAACACCTATGACTGAAATGACAACTCATCAAGAGATAAAGGGTGACCAAGCTAGTCTTACTGACTATTACTAGTGAGTAGTATTTCTATGTGCCCCAGACTGTTACTGAATTGGAAATGCTCTTTAATTATTCAGACTTTTTAACAACCTACAATATATTTACTGTTATAGACAACACTTTATTTTTTTTTCCATTGATTGAATGATTCATTTTGTACAGCTTATCAGCACTTTAAATCCAGAAAATATTCTTAGATTGTAAGAATTTTTTTAGAGATAAACATGATTTATCGATACAAGTCTTACTTATTAACCCATATCTGGGAAACTGGGGGTGGTGGAGAAGAGATGGATTCATTTCTAAGGGTATTTGCACATGTGTCAATATAACAAACTCTGCTCTCCGATTAATTATTCCAAGCCATCATCCATTACATCAACAGCACATCCAAGTTTACAGTACCTGGCACACCTAAGTCAGTACCATCCAGGTACTGATCATTGCTTAACTTTGGTGATCATACAGGAAGCACTTTCAATGTTATATAGACATAAACCATGACACTTTATGCCTCATAGCAGATAATGCTTCTGAAAGAAATATACCAATAGCAGAGCCTATATTTATTCTTTGATATTTTCCAAAGAAAGCAATTCTTACAGGATTTTACATTAAGTGGAAATTACAAAACTAATTCTATCTTATTTAGTTATGTATCTTTATGTTCATATGGTAGAAGTTGGTCATTGTGATTGAGTCATAATAAAATATCATAGTCTTCACAAGAGACCACATCTGCAAACCTATTATCTTGTGTTGTCCATATTTAATGGAATCATCTGATGAGAAAATTAAAACTTCAATATTGAATATCATTCCAGCTGAATGAATTGATTGTAAAAATTATTCTATTATAGTAAAGCCAAAATTCATTTCTTAGGTTTAATGCAAAAAAAAACAAGAAGTATTTATACAGTCTTGTCAGCCATGATGCTAGTGATCTGCACTGAACAATGAGAAGTGTCATTATCAGATAAAAGAGTGAATAAAAATAATTATCACATCTATCAAAATTGTAGAAAATAACATGTAAATAAATATCTTGATTCATTGCACACTAGCAAAACCCAGAAGATATTGGAATCAAAATTTCTTTTGTTCTCACAAACAAAAACTTGGTAATTTTAATGAGTTTTGGGGCTTGTGAATAGATTTTCATGTGTTTTTTGGATATATTTTTCTTGATGCAGTAATGAAAATTTTATATCTCAGTATTGTGTTCATATTTCATTGAAAATCCCAATGAATACAACACAATAAAAAATGGTTTGAATTCTGAGATTACAAATAATTCTTGACTTTTGTTCATCTTACTTTCTGCAGATCATTAATGCAGGGTGAACTTAGAATAAAGAATCAGTTTCTAACAGAATATAGGATGAAAGTTCAGTTTGTAGTGGAATGTAGGACTTTACTCCTACTTCATGTTGCTTAATGGTCAGAGATTTTTCAAAATGAGCAAATTGTGATAAAAAAGAACAGCATGAATAAACTGAATAAAAGTTAGGTTAAAAATTTATAATATAAATATAAAACATAATATAATCAATTGCTTTTAAATCAGAGTAATATTAAGAGCAACAGAGAATTGTGGAGAGTTATGACCACCTACATCCTATATTCCATAGAAGAAGATGATAACATTTCACTGTTAATTTGGTAATCATTATGTTAAGGCTGAGATTGACAAGAAACACTAAATTACACCATAAAGCATAATGTGGCAGGTCTTGAAAAAGACTGAATTCAATGTAAACAACTGTATAAGATCATCAAACAAAGCTTAAATAATACTGAATGTTAATAAAAGATATTAACAGAATTTGTGTCATGTTTTGTGATTATACATTGTATTTATCTGATGATTGTAAATAGTTTACTCCATACTACAAGAAACGTTGGCATAATATCTATTATTAGAAAGCTTTCATAAGGGAATCTTTAAATGTCAAACTTACCAATGCAAGGAAGATAACTCCATTATTAATGTGACAAAGAAAAAGCTTAGCATTTTATAAGATAATTCTTCTGTTGGTGATGCAATTATTTACCACTACAGATAATACATTGGAATAAAAACAGGTTTGAAAAGCTAAACATACATTTCCTATAAATTTTTCATGATACGTTAGTTATAAAATTCACAAGGCATAATCCATATTGATATTATAAATGTATTAATTTCTATTCTGACATTAATGCTTGCATTAATTCCTGGCCAATGCCAAAGTAAAAAAGGTAGAATGAGTGTGAAAATCTGATTGGACTTTATTCAAACCTTGTAAAACGTACAGTTTAATCATTGAAATTTCTATGTTAGCACCAAAAATATTTAGTTTAAGGTAAAAAATAAATAATGCTAAACAGAGGAATAAATAGAGTAGTGGTAAAGTCAGTGGGCAGAGATAAGAAAAGTCAAAACTTTGCTTCTAGATAGCAAATTCATAAAATAAAATAAAATACTGCTGTGATTAATGTTTACTTTTTCCTTATTGCAAGAATTTACCTTCACACTCTCCTGTCAATATGTAATCATCAGAGAGAATGGAAGTTCTTGATGTATTTTTTAAATAAATCTTATTAATGGGTTACATAAACATTTAGTTCCTAATATGAAATCATCTAATAGATAAATATGCTAATATCTAAATGAGAAAAAATGACATGGTTTAAATAGACACAAAACCAGAATTCTTCATACTTTTCAGAATAACAATCATTTTTCACAGCAGCATCAATGGAATGATAGAAATGTTGGAAATACTGGAAAAAGTGTTTTTTTAGGGGGTAAATCATAGGGAGGGGGCAGAGCAAAGGATACACTTGTCTATTCATGGTTAAGAAAAGAAGACAGCTGGGACATCTTGAGAAGTGTTACATTGAACGCCCAATCAGCTTCAAGTAGGATTAATCTCCAATACAGATAACAGATATCAACAGAAAAGTAACGGAACGCAGATTCTGTCTTTGGACACTCAGAGTTCTTCATCTTCTAAAAAACAATTTTTTTTGTTGTTTTCTTTTTCATATCTACCTATTTACCACACACAGTCTCTCTTTATCTAGTTTATTTGTTTTATCAAATTTTTTTAGCCTTTATCTCTCTCTCTCTCTCGCTTTCGCAACCTGCGTCACTGTGTTCATCTCTTTATCTATTTAGCCATCTTGTTTTTTGTCTTTCTTTCTGTGAATCTATTCCTTTCTTTTTGAAAGATTTCCTGTCTGTCTGTCAGATATTTTGTTTCCTTGTCTCTTTATACATCTGCCCGTTAATCTTTCTGAATGTTTATCTCTGCCTAATTCAATCTCATTTTCTGCTTCCTAGTCTTCACATCAAATCTTTTCAATATCCTCTCATTCCCCTTGAAATCTTTTTGCCTTTCATCTACCTGTCACTCACTCTGTCTTGTGTTTGCTCAGGCCATCTTTCTGTCAGTTTTTATTCCAAGAGTTATTCACAAGAGTCAGCTCACCTTTGTTTTTACTGCAATCTTTTGACCAATTCATTCTTCAATCTTCCCCACTTAATCTCATAATCATTTGGATTATTTTTCCTTTTTTGTAGATAGTTCTTCAAGATCTGTATTCCAAGACTTTTGGATAAAAAATATTCCAGAATCAGTCTAAAAAATTATGACAATACAAGTGGATCAATCAATCAATCAATCAATCCATAGCCTTAACTGAATTTTGATCTTAAATTTTCACTGTAAAATATTTGCCATCAAATTAAGTGCATTAACAAAAAAAGAGACTATGTTGAAAAAATAAATACTTGTTATGTAAAAAATGTTTTTTTTCATTATTAGGCTTATTGATGTACATAGTCCTGGGTATGATGATAAACTACATCTGGCAGAAAAATTAGGGTATTGGAGGTTTTGAGAAGAGTGGAACTACCTCTTAATTGCTGTTGTCCCCAGGTCCACCCCGACCTAGGGTGGTAGCACCTGTTAGGGTCCCAGCTATGGGCAAATAGTTAACTTTCAAACTGGGGTCAAAATACTATATAAGTATAAAAATACATTTTTATAGTAAACTAGCAGTAGATCCCGGCGTTGCCCGGGGATATAACAGTAAGAGATAGATCAAGTATCCACCATCATAAAGACTGAAAAATAAAATTGACAAAGATTATTGTTTAAGGTTGATGGACACGCATGTCTTAATTAGTTTTTTTTTTTACAAATTGGTCAAACCCAAACACAAACAAAAACATTGTTTTCAATCGTTATGAGTCTCCCGATTGAATAGAATAATTTTATAAACAATTGTCTTGTAAATGGAATTTTTAAAGCATTATGAATGTAAAAATAAAGAAAAAAGTGTGTAAGACAATAAGAAACACTACATACCAAAAAAAAAAGTGAAGTTTTGTTGAAATCGGTTGAAAAATGTAGGTAGCCTTTCTGTAATCTTTTAGTTTTACAATTTATGATTTTTACTTATTGAATACAGTAAAAAAAATTGCATATTTTGCTTGTGGTGATTCATAATTAGAATTCTGATTTGAATATATTTTCCACTCGTTGTTTCTAATACAAAAAATATTAACTTTATTTGGGTTTATTAATTATGATCTAACAAATCTTATTCATTTAGTAGCCTTTCTGTAATAATAATCTTTTACAATTTATGATTTTTACTTATTGAATACAGTAAAAAAATTGGACGCCATGTGTATTTAAAGTAGTTTCCCGTTCCGGTTATTATTTTTAGTTAGGTTAGGATGTTTAGATTTCATTATCTTTCCCTAAAGATAAAGAATTTATTTCGATGTTTGTATTCGTACAATCAGTAGAGATCGTTAGATTATTGTTTAAGGTTGACGGACATGCATGTCTTAATTAGTTTTTTTTATTTTTTATTTTTTATGAATTGGTCAAACCCAAACTCAAACAAAAAAAATGTTGTTTCGAGTCTGTTCTTTTGTGATAAAATTGTCCAACATTCACTGCCATATATGGAACTAAATCTTATACAGATCTGCAGCATCCTTTTCTCCATTGTCATTGTTAGTTCATGATCCCCAAATAAATTAATCATTTTCTGAAAAGTAGTTTTCACTATTTCCCTGATGCATTCAAATATAATATTTTCTGTTATCTATTAACAAATAAAAATATTATATAAGTATCCAAGATTTATCCATTCAAATTCATGAATTTATGAATCATTCAAATCTTTATGTTTTGCCAGAGAAAAACTTTACTATGGTCATTAGAAATTAACACAGATCAGAACTAATTGCCTGGCAAAACTGCATTTAATTATAAATTTAATGTAATATTCACAAGATAGATGTTTTGTTTTTCAACTCAATGTTTGAAATCAAGATATTCTCAAGTGTTTCTTACTGAATTTTGAATAAACAGAAAGAGTCAAACATTTTTGGTTAATATGGACAAAAGTTAGTGAGTTTCATTGGTTTTATATTGCAAACAGCTCCAAAGTTTCCTCATGAGAAAAGTCCATAGAAGAATTAATGATTCTTACAAATCATATTAATGTGTAATAGAAGTCATGCCGTGCAGGAATGTCTACATTCATATTTCTCCATTAAGCAAACATGTTTATGACCAGAGATATTAATACAGTTGCCCATAGTTGTAGTGTGATACTTGGTAACTTATCAAATGCTTTATATACTCCCAATAACAGATAACAGCTAGATGAATTGCTTTTCACACTTGCTGGCATCCATAAAACCAGACAATATCCTCAACCTGATATGTATCAAGGTTTTCAGGTATCAGGGATGAATTTTGGGGATGCACAGCCAATTTGAATGGGAAAGCTAAAAGGTGGCAACAATCATAATCTGAGATACAGGCAAAGGATAAGAAAGGGGAGTAAAATTAAGGTAGACGGAAAAGAATGACAGGAGGTGAGAACAAGCAGACATGAATAAAGAGGGAATGAAGAAGAGAGAAACAGTTCTCCGCAATTGACAGGATTAGATAATGAAAGCCAGATTTAGATACAGAGCCAAGCAGCTGATAATGCAGTTTGAATATTAAGGCAATTTTTAGTCTCTTTCTAACTGTATAGATTATGTAACGAGAAGCCTTTCTTTATCCTGAATGGACTTGATGAATCTAAAGTAGTCCAGACATAACTAAAACATTTGATGAGACTCCCAGTCACCCACCTGACAAAATTCAACTGGGAATATTAAGAAAAAATACTTTTGCTGCATTTATAAAACATTTAATGTTATTAATGTACATATCCAGAGTTAAGCAAGAAAAAAAGATCTTTAAATAAAACATGACAAGAAGAGGAAAAAAAATAATTTTAATAATATGATTGTAATTTACAAGCTAATCATTAGCCAACAAGACAGCTCACCTTCACCTATAAAATCCAGTGGATATTTCTTAGCCATTTTAGTGGGATGGAATTGGGTTTTATATGCCATCAAATATGCTAATTTATATAGAAATAACAAATTTTGTCCATCATAAATGTTATGATAGACAAAATTTGTCATTTCTATATAAATTACTTGTAGTAATTGTAGTAAAATTACTGGTAGTCAAGATGATTTTATGATATCATCATTTTGACTACAAGTAAAAATAATATTAACAACAGATATTAAATTTTCTTTAATAAAATTATGGAAAGAGAGCAAAAAGTAAAACTAGCAAAAAGTAAAAACTAAAAGTAAACTAGGTTTTGTCCTTTTGCAGGGTACTATAGGCCTAATCCTATTTGTAGGGTACTATAGACCTCATCATATTCATAGGGTACTGTAGATCTAACTAAATCAAGGGTGGTATAAAGTCCCAGATTTTGCAAATTTAAATATTATCAAAATATTTCATAATTAAGATAACTATATATAAAAATTTTACTTCTGACATTTTTGTGAAAATCAAGGACTGAACAAGGGTTTTTTTTATGATGACAAACCCAAATACAACAATTTAAAAAAAAGCACTTGATGAAAGAATTTAGAAATTGGCATGTTTTAGGAATTAGTTCAAGATCTGTTATGTCAATAATGTCTGGTAAGTCAAGAGGATAAGTCATTAATTCTGCAAACATTGATGTGTTTATATATCTAGGAGTACTATGAAGTCAGTAAAATTATATATATATATATATATATATATATATATATACACATCACACACACACACACACACACACACACACAAGGCAGTGCTGAAAAGTTCTCAGCCCAACCCACTTCTCAAATTCTGACCAAATCACCATCAGAATTTACAGGGAAATCACTTCTTGGTTAGACCAAGAACTTTCAACACTGTTTGTGTTTTGTAAAAACTTAAACCCACCAGAAAACAGGTGACCAATAAGTGAAAAGTATGAAATAAGAACAAGACAAGATATTTCTAGACATGGAAAGTAGAATAAGAAAAATCTCCCCCTGTGGATTAAAAAAAAGGATTCAGTTTGAAATTCCCTAAAGATAATCAAGATTGACAAATATTTGAAGGAGGCCAGAGAGTACAATGGCTAAAACATTGTGATGACAACATAATATGTAATATAATAATGCTTGCCACTCATATTTGAGTATGCCTGTCTACTAGGATGGCTAGCCAATCCTCTATTGCAGACGCCTGCTCAGGCACATTTCTGTTTGCTCAACATCTACATAGTTCACTTGTAATTTATACAACAACTATGATGAGCAGACCTTAGAGTTTCTGGGATAGAGGGCATTATCTGGTGTGATCAACTGTCTGAACAAAGCAAGTGTACTCAAAACCTCAGTCATGATGACTTGTCACTTCATGCTAACACAATTATTGACACCTCCTAAATAGTTCCATCTACACAATTTCATTCACAGTGGTTTTTCAGGTATCAAAATAATTATTTTCCCATTTTCCACCATCATATTTACATGTGAACAATAAATAATATTGCAGCTACTGAAGAGTCATCCATGTCTATCTGGCTCATAAGAAGGCCAAAAAAAAATTTTCATTTGTCTTCCTGAAAGGAAATGTTGTTATAGATTTTATACAGTGAAACAATATATTTAGAAAAATAAATTCATAAGGAATACATACAGAAACATTTCTAATCTGCTTAAGACACCCTTCAAGATTGTGAACAATTTCAATGTGACTACTACTCATCAAATATGCAATGGCATTATGACGCTGCTGCAAAATTGTTAAATCCCTTAGTGGCCGCAGGAACCAGTTCCTTAAAAGAGAAATTGTTTAAATACAATAAGCAAAATAGAAAACAGAATAAAATAATCTGGATGAACTTACAAATTTTACAAGTGTTAGAAACAGTGAATAAATAAGTATGCATTTGTAGGACAATATATTCTCTATTATGTTGAAGAGTGAAATAGTTGCTAATAACAGCTTTTCATTGATTTTACCTTGATCTGTTAACGTGATCTGTTTTTGTTATATAAAAGTAAATAATAAACAAACCAAAAATGGTTTTCTGAACACAAATATAATAATCAACAACAAATAAGTAATAAATAACAAGTAAAATGTTAACAACACTATAAAATAGCTACAAATACCAACATTTGGATTCACAATTATTTCTACTCAATAGCCTCTAGAATAATTTGAAGTATAACTGTTACTGCCTACCGAATAATCACTAGGATAAGACAGTAGACCTTACTACCCATAATGCACCATTTACCAGCAAATAATCCACACAACACACATGGCCTGAAGATTGTGTTCAAGCATGAAACAGATTGTTGACCTCAATGTCCACTTTTATATTTCTATATATATATTTATTTATGCATATATTCAAAGTACATAATCACTTTAATCTGTCCTATTTTGTGACTTAAAAGAAAAATAATCATGATATATATAATTCTTTTTTTTTGTATTGGTTCTTCTAAGTAAATGAGGAATTAATCTTATGTATTGTCATTGCTGTAACCATTTATCATTTGTCCTTAATCCTCACTATGTGAACTCACTTTTCATCTGCATTTCTACTGGTGGTAAAGCTTTAGAACCATTGTTAATAACTAAAGATGTTTACTCATCATTTTTAATTGACAGTAAAAAATGATGTATAATTAATTTGAAATTACACAAGGATTTCCTCCATTATTATCAGTCATTTCAAACAGCTTTCAATGTTGAAGAATCAAATAGTTGTCTATAAGACAGTCTTTGAATTGTTTTTTCTTGAATCTGCTTCTTTGCCTTGTAGTCTCTTCAAATGCTTATAACATGGCTTTCTATTGTCTTCATTGCTTTACAAACTATTTTCTTATTTGTTTCTTTGGGACAGAGCTTTCCATTTCCTCTCTGTTCAACTTTTTTCCATTAATTTCCGTACATCTTTAAAATAAATAATTCAGCTCACCAGTATGAATAAATCAAGTCAGAATCTTTTGTTTCCGATTCTTTTTTTAATCATTTCACCTCAAGCAAGACAATAATATCACTAAGAGGCAATGGGTTATTGAGTGAAAAAAGAGAACACTATTATGAAAAGAAAATGATTAAAAGAACATAATTAAGAAAACAGATGATGATTGCCATTACATTTAAATTTTTAAAGATCAAAGTTGACTGGAAAGCAAGAAGCCGGAAGAGATTTCCACAAGCGAAAAGTGCGATAGAAAAAATATTAGCACAGAAATTATGGTTACATCTAGTCATTTCATCTCTGAAATGATGAAACCTTACTGCCAATCTATTACTGCACTTAAATTTATAAAGTCTAGGTGCCATAGAAGAAAGTTCATCAGAACAATTACCATGAACATATTTATAGAAAAGGCACAGTGTTACATGTTGATAATTGTAACAAAGGAAAAAAAAAAAGATTTACCACAACACAGAGCTAAATCACAAACAAATATTTAATTTACTAAAACACAACATAAAATATATACAAGATAAACAATTGTCACCTACAAAACAGAAAACACAGAGTTACTGGCGAAGTGTTATGAGGGAGAAGGAAAGGGAGTCAAATATCTTTATCACTTTAGGGCTAGTGAAGTAATCTAAGTGCTATATTTGGAAATCCACAAAGGTGTGTAAATAAATACTAATTTTTAGTTTGGTCAATGAAAATTAGTCTAAATTCTATTTACCAAATTCGTTCCATGAAATTCTCTTTTGGGTTTTTGTTGGTCGGCAACTTTTATAGAGATTCTTTCGGCTGGATATAATAGTCCTTGAATCAAAAGCCAGAGTTGATAACAGCAGAAATTCTTTTCATCAACTGACAACCCTTTTCCAAAATCCCATTTTTATAGGGGCTAACACCTAATTTGCATATTTCAAGATGTTTCTCGAATCATCTAGATTTTTCTCGAATATACTAGAATGATCTAGAATCTTCCAAATATTCTATTTCTAATTTCTCTATTTTAAAACTATTTCATAAATGAAAACTTTTTTGTAATAACAAGTAGGACTCAGTGGAATCCCTTATTATAGAAATGCATCCTCGTAACAACAGGTAAGCTACATCATGGTGATGAGAAAGTAACTCCAGCCAAGATGCCAGGTCAGAACCAGTAACATTGCAGATTCTTCATTGGATTTTATTAAGAATCTCTAAATTAGGTACCTCCAAAGATTTGGGATACCTAAGTTTTAAAATTAATTTTTAAAAAGGAAAAAACTTTATTGAAGCTTTTATCTTAGTTTTAATTTCAAGCTAATAGATTAAATTTACTATTTCCAATAAGCAAAATATTTGCTGTATTTCAAAACTAAGTTAAATTGTTGAGAAGGAGTTTTCATTTTGAAATCAATAACATTCACTGATTTTAGCACCATTTTTAGTCATATGGCATAAGAATGTATTTCTGCTTTTTAAAACATTTTTCAAAAATAAAATAAACTTTTCTGAATCTTTATTTGAGGAACATGAACTGATTTAAAGTAGCATTAAACTAATTTGAAACAAATATTATTTACTTTAAGTTTAAAATATTGCAGAAATGCATTTTTTTAACACAGTAGTAGCTGTTTATTTTAAGTGTTAACAGAGTGACAGCTTGAATGACAGATGGAAGTTTACCTAATATTTTTTAGGGTGGATATATCAGCAAAATTTACTTAAAGAATATAGTGTAAATGCCTTTTTATATAGTTTTTAACTACCCAGTAATCTTAAAAATTTAGGAAAATATTCTCCATAATCTAATGTTTTATTGAATTTTAAGCAATTTGGCTTTAAATTTACTGTAGTTATCACTCTTAGTTTCTGATAATGTTGTGTATGGATGTCTGTATTTACAAAAATCAACATGTATATGCACACTAAACAATTTTAAATTCTTTTTAAAACATTGGTATTCAATGAATTGTACTAAGCATTGCCATTTATGATTAGTAAATATAGTTTTACTTAATAACAATATCATTTAATTTGGACTAAGTAATGTAAAATAAATTATTCTAATTTAATTTTTTTAAAAATGAAAACAATTCTTGTAAAAAGTAATTATTCATCAATTTTTTTTCTTAAGACAATAGTGTACATAATATATCTTATTCATAAAAGCAATTAAAAGCTTTTCTAATTAAATAATGTCTTAGTTTTATTGCATTTTCTATTTAACAATTCAGAGTAGATTTTTGGCTACTGTGTTTCTGTTTTACAAAAAGAAATGATTTAAATTCTCCAATGAATTCTGTTTTTAACTAATACAAACATTAATTGACACAAAATGCAATTTTTCAAACTTTCATGAAAATAAGTAAGTGGGAAGTAATAGATTGAAAAAAATATTTTTCTCAAAATTTTCCCTTATTTGTGAATAAGTCCTGATAGTTTCATTAAAATTTGATAATTATTTGATTTTTGCAAGAATTTCCAAATTAATGTGTTCTTCACTGCAAAAAAAGATGCTAAAATTTCCTATACTAATTTTTGGTCACCAGACTAATAAAAAAAAAAAAAAAAAAAATGATTTCTAACCAATATTTCAAAGGATCAAAAAATATAATAATCAAAAAAATCCTTTAGTCTTTCCTTTAAATAACAAAGACTTTGATGATAAAACTTTGTTTTTATTAAGTTTGGGCCATTTTTTTCATCATGGTATGCTCATTTATAGTGAACCTGTGCAGGTACCTACTCTAAATATACAGCAGGAAAACCGGACCAGATGTGGCAGCAGTATTTGAATCTTTGGGTTTATGATGATCTGGTTTATGATGAGGAAATATAATCTGAAATTATATCTTAAATATGCATTTAAACAACTAAAATGTTTTTATTACTCTTTAGATCAAGTTATTAAATTACTGGGATAAAGGTCACCATGTTTCGATTTAATTGATTATTTTGTATTGGAATAAACAGAGTATAACTTACATTTCAGAAATTACAGATTTTGAATCCAAATGTCGCATTCATAAAGGCCACCCTTATTTTGTTAATTAGCAATAAAAGCTTTCAAGTTTTAAAAAAAATTAACAGTTGTATGCACAAAAAACAATTCTCTTTTAAACCTGCAATTTGGAATGCAGCTTCCTGGAAGTCTTCATATATACAGTGAATTCCCCAAAAGTCTAAGCATGCTATTTTATGCATAAGACATTTTGGTACTTTTTGTATAGAAAAAGGAAAATAGCTGTTTGGATTGATAAAAGAAATCAGAATTTTACTAACTTTTAACTAAAAAAAACAACATATTTGTCATTTACTCCAATTTGTGGTTTATATCAATAAAATTCCTGTCTGTCAAGTTTACAAAGTTTCCCAAAATAGATGAAATATTGTAAATTCATTTAAGTTTTCAAAATTGAAAAAAAAAATCAGCAGAAAATTACTTTTTTTTACGTCATTTCTGTGGTTGACTTCAAGTAGTTTACACCTAACACTAAGCATTTTGCATACTACTTTTTATTTCATATTAAAAACACCATAAACATGCTTACAAGCAATAAAATCGTTCACTTTGAAACGTGAATGATTTTATTAGCTGAGAATTAATAAAAATACTCAATAGGCACACAAGCTAAAAGTCTGTAGTTTCTTCAAACTGTAATTTAAATATGATGGGTTTATTCATTACACCAAATGAAATGTAGAACAAAACAAATAAAAATAAAATTGATCTTTTTTAACCTACTTAGGCACTTTATTATGAATTAATAAAAAAAGCAATTTCACCTTTCATGACCAAATCTTTTACTGGTGAATACCAAAGTAATAAATATTTAATTAGTAGATTTCATTCAGGTACATTTTACTTTAAGAAACAAAAAGCATCTGAACATTTAAAGAAGATTTAAACAGAGATTGAAACATTAAACATTCATATTAATCTTTTAAATACCATGTGACTTCTGAATATAAGAAATCATGGCTTCTCATAGATTCCTTTATCTTTTAATTGACTGAATTGACATGACTTTTTAGGAAAAGTAGTAGAAGGGTTCCTCTATTGTCTTCTACACAGTTTTGATTTCAGGATATAAATTCTACTAGACTAGCTGTCATCCAGGGTGATAGAGCCCAGTCTACCCAGCTATTTAATCCACAGTTTGGGGAGAGGAGATTTTATGCTAATATTCTCCCAATACAAGGCCCAAGAGCCACTCAAGGTAGAGGGATACTGTTTGTTCTATGAGAGTAAGAAAGAGCAAGAAGAGATGTTCATGGGTATAGGTAGAAAATATTTGAAGAAGTTAAGAACGTAGTGATTGAGAGTCTGTTCCACAAAGTAGCATTTATTGGGAAGAAGCTGTTCAAATGGAACTGACTTCTTACTAATGGGATACAAAGGGAATGGGGATGATTCATCCTTGTGGACGTGGCATGGCAGGTTCCAATTGTAATGGTCCGGAGTATTGGGATTAAGGAATGTAACTCATGAGAACACATGGCACGGAAATAGCAATAAAGCAGAAAGAGGCTCACATCATTTTGTTTTGGGGTGGGGGAAGGGATTGGAGGGTGGAAAATAATTTGTCCCCAACAATGCCACACAGCTGCTTTTGATAGGCTTGGCAGATTGGGCAGCTACAGCCCAGAGATGGATTCATACCTTTCCCAAGCAAGTTAGTGTGAAAGTGAATGCAACAGTCTAAAGGGACATTTGAACTAAGCTGACCTTATCAATACTCTATGCCAATAAACTTTATTCCACTCACATGTTTATGTGGTAACAAAACTGTGAAAAATATTCCAGTAACCACAGACCTCAGTACTTTCTCTCTTCATATCCCCTCTCCATTGGTGATTGCTAATTTTGGTAGACACATGCATTATCCTAATGCATATATGCATCAAAGTTTTATATGGAAAATTGTATTTCTAGAATATTCATTGAGAATCAAATAAATTAGATTTGCAGAAATAACCAAGAAGCCAGTGTCTTAACAAGAGATGATTGATTTTGAAATGAATAAACAGGTCATATATTTATCATGGAAACAGTAAATATTGTATACTCATTACCACCTTTGACAGTAGAACCATATCTTTCTTTTCTCTTTTTATTGTCATATCTATGCCAATGGTGATGCTAGCTTACCACAGACCTTTTAACAAAATCTTTTGTAATAATTTTGTCAATTTAGAAGTGCCTACAGAGAATTAAATTTTAAAAATCTTAAGCAATATTTCAAGAATCCAACCTGTCTTGTTTTCTCTCATTGTATCATTCTTATAATAAATTTTACTTGTTTATTGTACACATTCTCAAAGTGACATATCCACACAACTATTTTTTTTAATACCTATACACATGGCCCAGTGGATAAAAGCATTGGTTGAAATAATCCAGTGACTTGAGTCAAAGAGTTGTGAGTTCAATAGCAGGCAACAGCAGAGGTGAACAAAAAAACTTGGAAAGTTGAGTTATTAAAGGGAAATAACTGAAACTGAGATATCCAGAAAAGGCATGGCACGTGGAAATAGAACAATCTACCCCCATGAATGAAATAAAGGGTTTTGTCCAAAATTCCAGCATATATCACCTAAAGAAGGCTGGAGCGTACAACAGTCAAAAGTGAATATGACAATAAAGATGAGGACAAAGTAAAGAATGTAAATATTTTTATTAATAAATAAGATACCTTTCAGGTACTGTTTTTTAATTCCCCGTCAAAATAAAACGATTTCTATAACATGATTTATGGCCCCATTTGATATGTTGGTAAACTTAAGCTTAAAATTAAAATAATATACAAACCTGAGTAGTTTACTTCCTATTTGAGATTTACACCTGTTTAGAATCCCTGTAATAAACAAAAACATTTGATTTTTGAAAAAATAAAATAAAAATTCAAGTAAATTATAAAATCACAAAAATAAAACATTTTCTAAGTAAAATGTATCCTGTTGTTTGATCCAAGCATAAGACAGTCTCTCTTGATTGTAATCTCAGAAATGAACAATTATAATAAAGTCGTTCATACAGAAATACAAACCAAGAAACTTCAAAATAATTACAAAAGTAAAAACATATGCTAAATTATTGAAACTAAAAAAATGATGAAAAGACAAGCCTAATAATTAACTGAATAAAACTAAAAAGTGAGATTACAATTTTCCTTTGTCTTGGGCATGTACATTGGCTTGCAAAAGTCTACACCCCCTTTGAAAATTTATGTATTTTGTATAATTTAACAGGGAACAAAACATTTTTCTAGGTTATATGATTTTAAGAATCGGTGTGTAATTTTTAAAATGTAATTTTTATATTATTTACATTATTCGGACTATTGTCCTCATCTTTGTCGCCATATTTATCACATTTTGGCCATTGTATGCTTCGGCCTTCTTCAGGTGGTTGGAATTTCAAACTGAACCCTCAAGGACACATGGCACAGTGGATAAAGGCGTTGGTTAGATCCAGTGACAGGACCCAAAGAGTGTGAGTTCAATACCTGGTTTCAGAGGGAAATTAGCAGGAGATAACTGATAACTGACATCCGTTAGACATGGCACATGAAACTAGAACAGTCTACCCCAGTGAGCGAAATAAAGGGTTCAGTTCGAAATTCCACTAGTCCGAATAAAGTAAATAATGTACATAATATCTCATCTCAGAAATATAGACAGACTGTAATTTTTATATCAAAGGAAAGTGTGATGGATCTGCTTCTTATTTAACAATCATTGGAATTGAAAAAATGTGTTGTTCCCTGTTAAATTATACAAAATATATAAATTTTAAAGGGGGTGTAGACTTTTGCAAGCCACTGTAGGTTCCGTGAATTAGTCAAGCAAATCACTATTAAGCAGTAATGAGTTGAGCTTTTGAACACTTTGACTCTTTATGACAGGCATAATGAAAACAAATTTTTACAACCTCTTTTTCTAGTCAATTCCTAATAGCCAGGGGCTTTATTTGGGCAGAATGGTGTCTGCAAATATTTAAAATTCTTTGGTTTTATTCAATAAAGAACACAGAAATGTACATGACACATGATTGATATTGTTATCTAATGCATTCTGATTGTCAAGACTTGATCCAGAATTTCTGACATTACTTGTTGGGAGAAAATCTCAAAAGTGACACTGTCAATCTTTTTGTCATTAAAAAACAAAATAAATAGGATTTGTATCAAGGAGTCTCACTTCTTGCACAATTGCATCATGACATTTGATATCAGAAAAAGACAGTTCCAGGTGAGGACAACCAATATGGAATCGAGCATCTACTAATTTTGATCAGCATTGGAGATTAAGTAACCATTCATGTGAAGTAGCATGAGTCGTGGTTGTCAACATAGAGCATATCGAATGCAATGCATCCTGTCTGACAAGTTTCCAATGACTCATAGGTAAGAATAATGAATTGAATGCAAGGGTTATTGGCTGCAGTATAATTTCATTATAAAATTCACAACGCCCATAGACTTGGGAATTTTAAGGCATGGTCTGGATAACAGAAATTCCATGGTGAAAAAAAAAGTTTCTCACATTGAATGACATGAATGAAATACTTGTGCTTGACTGTATAAATTCAGATCATCCAAAGACAACAAATAAAGCACAGCATGATTATTTGTGATGTCCTATCTGGATAAAGTATTAATTAGTTGAAGTTGATAGCAAGTGACTTTTAAAACAAAACCGAGTTTCTCAAATGTGTAATAGCTTTGATCCAATGTGATTTGTCATGATGAAACTTGTTTGCACTCAGTGCAAATGAGGTATGAGGTCAACTCTTTTTTTTTTTACATTCTCAACAGAGAGTTCTTTGTTTTAATAAAGTCTAGCATTTGCATGATGCCTGCTAGACAAAGAGTTGTATTGTTAAATTAGCATACCAAAGCCAAAAACTTGATGATAGGCAGATTTCAAGTCAGTTATACTAAAAAAGAATCAATTTTTTGGTATACTGATACTTCACCAATCCTTGATTGCAAGTAAGCATCTAAAGTATGAAATAGTTCAAAATCTGAGAGTAATCAACTAACATTCTTTTTTGTCTCACTCAGTAGTGGTCATTAAAACTTGAGCTAAACAAGGGGAAATACTTGGCTCAATTAGTCACTTCACTTCAGTTGCAATAAAGTGTTTATCTTGAGAACAATATCTCCTTGACTTGTAACTATTGGGCTGCAATCCCTTTTGTAAGATTAGTAAAAAGTCCAAAAGAGGAAATAGCAAATGTAGTCAATCCACACACACACACATTTAATGAAAGTTCCTCTTCACCAAAATTTACACATATTCTCTATAGTGTTGCCTCATAAAGTCCTGCATGACATCAGCACAGACATTTTCAGATTCTCGTATTATCTCCCCTCAGCTTTACATTCCTCAAACGCTATCTACAAGTTTTAGTGATTAATGGTGAATGTGCAAATGTAGCTTCTGAACAAGTATCCTCTCTGTACTGCCTGTATCCATAAGTACTTTGACTCTTGTCCTCATGGCCTACTAATATTTACAGCCCCACATGTCACATTTCAGGCTAATTTCTAACAGGCCTATTTGATTTATAATCAATTTATGTCTGTTTTATCTAAAACATGTTAAAACCATCCAAAAATAAACAGATAGTAATAATAAAAGATTGTAAACAAACAAAAAACGTTATTAAAGAATTCAGTAGTAATACAAAACAAATACAATTAAAAAAACTTATCAGCAGTTCCTTCATAAATCAATTTTCTTTTGACCTTTGCCCTTTTTAAAACAATCTACAATATTTTTTTGAACTTCATCTGATGAAAACTTTTGTTTGTTGTAAAATATGCTCACAACATTTTTTTCCTGAAAAGTGAATTCCTTTTTCAGTGTATTGTTTACAATTAAAAACACATTTTGTAGAATAAGTTTCCAAAATTCTTTCAGAAGACTCTCTTGTAGTGGATTCATTATGTTTTACACTAAATTTATCTGCATAGTCAAGTATAGCAAAACAAGTACAAACTCTGCCATTTGGTTAGATGGAACCATAAGACCTCCTCAAGAAAGTAAGTTAAAGTACTTCTCTGTAGCATCACCAATTCATCATTGTCTATTATGACCAGAGAACACATTTCACATTGAAAAGGTTTAATTCATTTTAGTAGTAGTTTAGAACATTTTCTAACATGCTAAATCTTATGAGTTTAGTATTATGGTAATGGTATAGGAGTTCCATCACCCTGTAGTGAACGTGAAGGTTTTGATCATTGTGAATACATTCTTTTATGGATGGAAAATGTGTTTCATGGTGAGAGACTATTCTATAAATTAGAATCCCTCTTTTTTTTTTAATTCAAAACCTTTAGAACAACACAGCTTCTTCCACCTTATCGTATCAGCTGAAATAAAATCATGTAATTTATCAGTCTGGTCCAGTCATTGTTTTGGAGACTTTCTGAATTCCCTTGTATTTGGCAAAAGAGACAGGTTATTTTATTTTTTCTGAATGTATTGTAGTTATTGGATGTAAATCCCAATTCAGTTTCTTTCATTTTCCTTTCAAAATAAATTTCTCTTTAAAATGTTTCATACAGAGAAGTTTAATTTTTTGTAGGAAACCAGTCATTACAATTAACAAATTTTATCCATTTTTCTACGAGGTAGGATTTTCCAAGAGGAAAAGAAAATGTCAATATTTTTTCAGTTAGTAACATGTCCACTAGGACAACCAAATGCAAAACATTTGTTTACCATTTTTGTTAAACAAAATATCACAACAAACTTTATAATTTAATCTTTAAATGCAATGGACTATGAGGTAGAAAATTTACTTAATAGCGTTCACTTGTGAAATAGGCCATACACACAATTGAAAATCATAAAAGCAAGATAACTCACAGCCATTTATAATATGCGTATTAGTAAAAAAAAAAAGGTGTAAACATTTATTTTAGTACTGAAAACATGTCTAGGGAATTGAAATAGTATCTGATAAATTCTATGTAATTGTATGTTGTTAATTTACATTCTAAGAATTCAATTTTTAAAGTTACCTCCCTTTTAGTTCAGCAATTTTCTAAGTCGCCATTCCCTTTTTAATTTTTTTTACATTGCATCAACCTGTTAGAATTCAGCTTGATATATGACATGTGGGGTCGTATCATACTAGTTGGACATGTCTTGTACCATTTAATTAGTAGAAGCAGAACGTAAAATTTCTGAGGTAACTAATGCACAGCAAAAGTTGGAAACTGACATGCAGTACATAAACCTTTAACAAAATGTTCTTTTTACATCTCTTTTCTTTTTAACCATTTCCCTCCAAGCAAGGTAGTAATGCCACTAGAATACAGGAGTTTACAGGGAGTGAAAAAGAATGAGAAGATGGGGAATAGGGAGGATTGAGAGAAGGACAAGGGTTCTAGATAGAACATTGTGATTGACATTGTATACAGATTTTTGAAGATTGTAGTTATCAGGGAAGCAAGAAAACAAAAGGGAGTTTGACGAGTGAGAAAATAAACTGTTGGAGTAGAAGTGGCAGTTGAATTTTGCTATTTCAACAGTAAAACATTTGGCCCTAGTTGTCAAACTAGTAGCATGCTTAAATTCATGTAGTCACAGCCTCAAGTAGCATCAAGTTTGTCAGAGCAATTGCCATGAAAATATTTGTAGAAAAAACAGAGAGAAGCCACATTAGTGAGAAAGTGACTGAAGTTGAAATGCCTGGTCAGGAATGATGACATTACAAATACTGAATTTTGTCAAGAATCTAGAGATGTACAGCAGGAACACCAGACCAGCATCATCAAACATTACAATGCACTGTCTTTCGCAAAAGAAGCAGAAGGATAGATAAATAGATGGACAATTTATACATTAAAAATTTACAGATTCAAGAAGGAGGTAAATTGCAAACTATACAAATTAAAATTTCGACTAAAATTCAAGGTGGAATTTAGTGTAAAATACAAGATTAAGAAAACTCAAACTAAAATTCAAAAAGCCTCTGAGAGCCTCTGAACAAATCGTGGTTCAGCATTTCAAGTTCAGTATTGTCTTAGAATATCATCCCAGATAATTTATTTTCAAAATTCTGAAAGTTTGGATATATCCACGCACTTGGTTATTTTCTTATGTATAACTTTTTATGCTGGACAGTTTCAGTAAATAAAGCTCTCATTCTTTTTTTCTACACATTGCACCACTGAAATATTCTCAAACACAGAATGAACAATAGAGAAAAAAATGTGTAGATCAATGGTTAGAAAAAAATTGTTGAATTTTGGATATGACTGCATCAATTTCTTAGTAGCATAACTTGAATTGGGACTGGTTTTAAACTTTTTCATTTTCAACAATTTATCCAGTGGATCAAAATCAATATTTATTTTGTGATTACATTAAAATCAAACCTGAATGTATTTTTTAGGTTTTATGCAACAAAAGGAAATATATGTAACAGGCAGATTGATGCCAGGTGCTCTCAATATTTACTAATCTTGTCTTTGTCTAAGATTAAATCATACTAGTGGCAATACCCAATGAGGATAGACCTCACTACACTATTAAGATGTCTACAAATGTAGCTTGCTAATCATTGATTGTTGGATGACACTCTCGAAATTTACTTATCTTGACTTGGCACAAAGCTTTCACTGTGGACCACCCAAGAGGAATTTTGCTACACTATTGATTAATCAGTGAAACGTGTTAGCAAACCTTTTTGATAATCACTAAGTTTACAGTAAAACAAGACTAAAATAATTGAACAATAGGTTTCTCAAGTCCAGTAACTGTTATCATTCTTTCCAGTATTGATGACGGCTTCCTTACTAACCTTTTATTTGAAGTAATATTAACTGTTTCCTTACACGGAAACATTTGTCATTCATTGACAGAGTAGCCAATACTACTTTCAGTTGAAATTCATAAAATCTTTCTCTCCAAATAATTTTTCAGGCAAATAGGTTTCTCAAGTCCAGTAGCTGTTATTGTACTTTCAAGTACTGATGGGGAAGGGGGTTCCTTCCTAATCTTTTATTTGAAGTAGTGTGAAATGTCAACATCTTGGTTATGTCATTATTTTCTCTTCAAGCTACATGTACTCTTCATTTTAGTTGTTGAAAGGCCTCAAGTGTTGTGCTTTCTTTTATTTGGTACAGTTTTTGCTTGTGATTCTGTATCCCCAACCCATAATGTTCAAAGAAGCATGGCCCTCACTAATGTTATACTTCATTGCAATAAGATCTCTTTCTGATTCATTCTGCATGTTGGCTGTATGTCAACACCAGGCAGACAAAACACAAAATAAAACTGTTGTTTTCTGCACATAGGCTTCAAGCAGCAAGTCTAGTCCAAAAAGCAAACCCCTGCAATGAAAGTGACACAGTGGCTAATTATGAACTACAGAAAGGGAAATGTCTCTGAGGACTGCCAGATCTGTATAAAAGCAGGCCTCCCATAACAAGCACTAGCAGTTGCAGGCCATCAGGCTACCTACCGACACACAGGATGCTGCCACTGTCACCATCAACAACCGCTCCTCTCAACACCACCATTACCACTCCAAGGCTTGACTAATCTCACCTGACTCTTTACACACAGAAACCAACAATGCTTTGACTCTGCCAGGCTCCTGACACCCACCAACATTATTTAGAACATCACACATGGAATTCAACAGAGACTAGCTTTAATCCCACTAGGCTCCTGATGCCTAACTACCACAATTTATAACATCTCAAAATTGACACCACCCAACTACAAGCCTTCCTCATTGCCAACACCATCACTTTGGTAACCCAACTCACTACAGGTATACCCTTGCAGTGAGACATTCCACCACAGGCCTACCAGCTACACTAATCCCTCATCACCTCAGTTACCAACGCACCCTACCACAAATTGGCTCACCACCATGACCTCAATTGATCAACACATGCATCAGACCCAACTAACAACTATATGCTGTAACTTCAGTCAAACCAACCCCAGAAATTGGTCAACTCTCAGCACTACCCTTACTCTTAATTGCTTTCCTGATGATCAGAAACTGAAATATATATTTCATCCAATTTTCCAATAACTGTAATATATTTTGTATATTAAATGAATGCACGTTGCTTAAAAACCTAATCCTTGTTATTCCTTTCCTCTTGCAACCAAATGCTTGTTATAACACCAAGATCCACAGGCTTCACTCATTCAAAGTCACATTATATTTTTATGTTCAGTTTCCTCATCTCTTATACTAAATTTGTTATAACTGATCTATACAACAATTGAAGTGTTTAGTATTTACTAAATCCACTTCTTGAATTTTTATGAAGGATTCAGAGTAGGTACCATCACTACATTCATTCCAATTCCAGATGATAGTTTCTCTTTTGAAAAGGTTTATCCTGAGTCCTATTTCTTAGAATGCTTGGCAGATTATTTTCTCAAGATCATTCTTGTCCCAATTATGAATAACGGATGTCATTGGCATAGCTCCCCACATCATCATCATCAATGCATAACATCTATTCATAATTATTACAACATTCTCCCTTTTTACTATAACTACTTTCCACTGTCAGACAAGTACTTTTTTCTGTGCAAACATAAGAAAGAAAGAAATACTAATGATGAATGAACATAGAAGAAGAAAAAAAGCAAAATGTTTACCAAACAGACTGAGTCCTTCTTTGGAAGAATTAAGACCAGACTTGTAGACTGATGGATGACTTTCTTGTTGGAAGATCTGCAGAGCACTACAAGACAAAAAAAATCAAACAAGAAAAGTGAATAAAGAGGAAACTAAAAATGAAGCATGGCCAATGGAATCAGTCATTAGTGATTTCTGTTACACATGGTTTCATGTTAATTGCATGTCTGTGATGAGAGTGAATAAAAGATTTCTCTGTCGTCCTTGGCAGACAATTTTTCAATACAGTTACAGAATTAAAGATTTTCAGGCAGCCATCATTTGTGCACAATGAATCCATGGTAATGGCAACTGGTAATTATATGTTTACTGGATCAGGATTACAAAAATACTCTATGCCTGAATTGGCTGTTTCCCTGAAATTAGATTCATCAAATCTGGTCATGTGTCAAGTGTCCTTGTTCTTAAAGCCAGAAATAAAATTATAAAAATACTATTTCGTTTTTTTTTGTTTTGTTTTCATGACAAAATAATGATTTTCTATTTTTTTTTTTTTAAATGATAAAATTGATCAAAAAGAAATATTTGTTTGTTTTGTTTCCTTTCCAAACGTGTAATTATCTTCCAAAATTATACATTTAACATGTGTATTTAAAAGCTTTAATTAAGGAAATTCATTTCTAACAAGAAATTAGTAAATTTTTGTATGGCTCAATGAGTATGCAAAAGCTGATATCAAAATATTTTGAGGTTTCATCTCTAGTGTTGATTTATTGAGGCATATTTCCAAATCAAGTTTAAAACTCATTTTCCTGTAATACCTAGACTTTTTGAATTTAAGCGCAAATACTAGACTGGCATTGAGATCTCATCAATTTACAGCTGACTAGATATAACCATAACTTCTATACTAACAGAGTTTCTTTTCTTGTACTTCTTACTTGTAGAACTCCCTTTCAGCTCCATACTTTCCAACTAAAATTAATCTGCAAAAGTTTAAATGCAATTTCAATCTACTGTCCTCTTGATTATTATTTCGGCTCATTAGTAATGTTTCTGTTCCTAATTCTTCCACACATCCCAGGGATTCATTGTGTCTTAGTAGCTTTATTGCCTTGCATGGGGTGATACTGATTAAAAGAAATACTCAGCATCAAGTTCTATTAAACTTAAAAATGGACAATATTTTTTAAATTATTTAAATGATAACTTAGTAAGTTATAGACAAGTGTCATTGGTGCCAGATTAAAGCATGGATTTTATGAACAGCAGCCTATAAATTCCAATAGCTGGAGGACCACCAGAGATTAAGAGGTAACATATTTCATTTGAAAAATATTCATTTTAATAAGGGTTCATTTAATATATCTGAAATGTGGAGTTATCATCATTTACATGAAGACTAGTGTCTTCATCTTTGTTATTGTTACATTGTTTCAGGCATTGTGCTCTTTGGCCTTCATCAGGTGCATGGTGATCCAGGTAAACTTCATAGAATCAGGGAGAGATTATTGACCTTGTACAGGGATATCTCATCTAGTTCATTTTTTCCCTTTTGAAACAATTACTGGGGGTGATATAGTATTTAAGGTTTACAAAATTTTAATCCAGCTCTGATTGTCTCACTCATCATCGACACTCACTAGTGTTAAAGCATCAGGATCATCATCTTCTCACCTTATTCCTTTTCTCCCCCTTCTGGTGGCAGTGACTCCTGAAGAACCATGAGCAGGAGTCACAAAGGAATGTGGGTTGCAGATGCAGCTGTGTGAGTCAGGCCCTCCTGACAGCATGTTGCAGATCCTCTTTATGCTGACAGTTGGACTCAAAAGTCCCACCTCATTGCATTTGACTGGCTCACTGCATTTGAGTTCATTATCATAAAATATGGAAACCAAGAATTTACATCAACTATCTTAGCATGTTCATTAAATGTGAACTGAAATAACTATTAACAGCCTTTAAGATCTTTATAAAGAAATAAATGCAATTATTTTCTGGGGAAGAATCTGTTATCAGGTGAGAATTAAAAAACAAAAAAAAATCAGTTTATTGTTCTCATTATTGTAATAGAAAGCAAACATTACCACATATATAGGGAAAAATAACCATTAAACACGTGCCTAAAAAAATGCAAAATTATATCTTTTAATTATAGCACCTGTTATACATTACCAAGTGTCAGTCAATCAAATATAAAGTGGGGTTGTAATTCAATACACACCACAAAAAGGATTAAATGCATATACCATCATATAAAGTATATACTTCAAAATTATACCATATATAGGTTTTGTTTCTACAGTAGTAAATACAAGCAAAAAATTCAACAAACATATAAAATAATATTTAAAAAAGATAAAAATATAGGCATTCAGTACCCATTCATAAAAGGATTAAATTAATATTGCTGGAGATTTTACATTTCTGGTTGGTTGCTTCTAAACAGTTATAAGTATTTTTTTAGGAAAGCCTAACATTAATGGAACAATAGCACGATTAAATGTAGATAACTGCTGTTATTACAGCAAACAATTATCATGTAGAAAACTAAGGAACATTGTACAAATGTCAGAGATATCGTAGTCAGTCCTCTGCATAAATATAAAGGTTTACTGAATGATCAGTAAAGAGATGCAACTTCATCCATGCATCACTGATTTGATATTTCACAAGTGGAAAGAACTTGGTTAAACAGTGAACTGTCCTAAATCTGGTGCCCCTTGAAAAATTTCCAGCTGTGCTGCAAGAATGGTAAAGAAGCTGCCAAAAGAGTTGGCAGAAGATTTCCACGCATCAGAGACAACAGTTACACTTTCAAGCAGTCAGCAATTAATTTCTCCTTATACATAGTATATCTAAAGTATCTATAATATTTAGGTCAAGTTTTAGGTTAGTAATGCTAATAAAAATTATCATTTTCTTAAAATAACCTTTGTGTCAAATACTTTTGTGAACTGCTGTATATAAGAAATTGTGTTAATGTTAGTCTAAGTACAAGAAGATAAGCATTATTCACAAGACTAGGAAGTAATAAAAATAGTAACACTAGCTATTAAATGTGGAATGTAATGTTTTAACTGTAAAATCTTGACATACATTTGGTTTGAGCAAATTTCAACACTCACTCTGCATATTATGTATTGATTTTCTGGCAATCAAGAACTAAATGAACCATTACTAATAGAATAAGATTACTACACACATAGTTACAGATAATACTAGACATGTATATAAAAAATTATGAATGAAAAAAATGGCAAAATTTATATGTGAGCTTTCATGTATGGAAGGCTAATCAGTTTTAAATAGAAAGCTGAAGACATCATTAAAACATGATTCAATCATTTTCAGTAAAATTAAATTCAATACTATTTTCTACATTTTCTGGCATACAAGGTGCTGTTATTTTTCCCCCAAGAACATTTTTGGTCTACTGTACATGATAACTCATTCAATGCTATAAAGCCCAATCCTTTTGGTCTCCTATACATAATGCCAGCAAAGTGGATTATGTTTAATATTTGATGTATATATATATATATATATCTATATTAAGTGCATTTTATTTGCAAGCAAATACAGCAATATTAGAAAGACAATAATGCTGTAAAATTTGATTTCCAACAGCCTAAAAAAGAAAACCACCTTTAGTAGGACAATTTTATGAATTGGTGTTCTATATTTATATCTATTTTTCTTCTTCTAAGCACAATAGACATTTGGCTAAGGAGGTTTCAATGATCTCTTCACACAAGAGGGACACAATCAATTCTGCCAACATTCTTGAGGACAATGAGTGAACAGAGAAATCATTGGTTTCCATTAATGGTTAACAATGAGCAAATTCTTGAACTGAAGATTTGTATATTGAATCTCAAGATAGTTTGTTTGGACTTGGCATTATGGGACACTGATGAAATGAAATCATAAATCCCTTCCATGGAAAGATCCTTGAGTATTCACGATTCAAATATTTGTTACATGCACCATATATCAATAAATGGAGCACTCCACATGTTAAAATTCCTATCTTCATTTTCTAAAAAAAGCTTATATTCTCTTCAGGGTAGAACCAGCTTTTTCTTCTTTTTCTTCTTTTTTGATTTTGTACTTGAATTATATGAACAAAACCTAAATTTTGTAATATAGGTTCACAGCTGCCTGGAAGGCAGAGATAGAGAAATAAGTTTTATTCTTTACTTTTTCATTGGACATTTGCAATGATTTATAAAACTGGTGTAGTGATGGCAGTGTTGGTGGAGAGAGGTTAACGGGTATTGACAGCAGGATGTGTGTGTGTATGTGGGGGGGTGTCTGGTCACAAATAATAAAACCATGATAGCTTTATTTAGAAATTAATATATTGTCATAAAAGTAGTTATAATAAGTTGATGTGAATGTAGATGATGGTAAAACAATGATATGGTAGGTAGTTAAGGAGCTCTTACATATGCAAGCCCAGTTTTCTTTGCATGAAATGCAGACCACAACCCAATATTTTGCTACTATAGGTATATAGCCAAATTAAAAAGAGAGACTTAGCAATTTTGAAGGGATCAAATTCAGCAGCAGACAATGATTGCAGTGTATACAACACAGATTCAAATAGCGAATTATTCACTTTATATATATATATATATATATATAAAATATATTTTGTATATATAAAATTCCCAGCACCTGCCTGCCATGCACATGCATAGTCCTATCAACAAAATTAGTCCGATGAATTGATATTGAGGTTTCACCTGTTTTTTTGTGATAATATTACAGTCGATAGGAGAAACCTCAAGGAATGCAAATAAAAGATTATATGAACACAAAAGGGACATTTTACAAAATAATACATGAAATGCATTGGTTTCCTACCATAATGAGACTGATCACAACTTTGACATAAATGTCTAGAGAGTGCCTTAATCGCAAGGTCATGCATAGTAAATTTGTGCTCTGGCTCTTTACCATTCCTGACAAATCTTGTAATATCACAGTGTGGAATACTTACGTACAAAAGTGATGAAAGCAAAAAGGAAAAGATTCTAAATGAATTCGTCTGAAAAAAAAAATTGTAAAATTTCCAGTACCCCTCGACTATATGCACAAAATTAGTCCAATGAAATCCTAAAGGACAAAATGTGTCACGAGTAAACTTTTCAACCTTTTTATAAAATTTCCCCAATACTGTTCTTGATATATAAAATATATATTGCTATATATATATATATATATATATATATATATATATATATATATATATATATATACACATTGAACCTCTTCAGGCAATGGTAATTGACTCTTCTACTTCATCTGTTCTTTCTCTCGCATATTTATATCATTTCATTATATATATATATATATATATATATATATATATATATATATATATATATATATATATATATCAATATTTACTGTTTTGAATTAGTTTCTTCATCTTTGTTGTTTTCATAAGAAATGTATCAACTCACTTCCTTCATTCTTGGGCATATTTGATAACGTTATCAAAGACATAGATCCAATCCCCAAGTTAAGTAATGTGCAAATACAAACTTGATAGTGAGGTAGATCACTATTATTAAGAATAATTGAAGACTACAGGTTCTGAAATTTCCAAAGACAGACAATGGACATGACAGATGTATGAATGAGAACAATATACTTCCACAGATCAAATCCAAAAGATTTTGCTCAATATTCCTGGAAGTTTACCAAATGCGACAGACTGAAGACAGAAAAGTACACAACCAGAATAATGGGATAAAGACAAAGAAACTGATACAAATAATCAAAATATAGAAGAGGACAAAATTTCATCTTGGAAAATTCTAACAAAAAGGTCATTTATTTATAACCGAGAAAAATTTGACAATTAAAATCTTTCAAAAGATATAGTAGTTCTTTCAGGAACTATCATATGTGGGTGGACAAAATAGTAAACACATTTTTACCATTGGTTTGTAAGAAATTTTTATTAAACCAAAAATGAGGTTAAAATAATTGAAGTTTGATTATTTTCAAATCTGATCAAGTATATTAAATGTGATGTAACTTCATATTTATAGAATTTATAATTATTTGCAGATAAAGGGAGATTACTTTGTAATTAGCAAATTATCCAACTACATTTAAAATTTAAAGTTAACTTTATTTGTACTCTGACTAAACACTGATAGCAGAAGTATAGTGCTAAATGATTTTTAATATATATGCTTATAATTAAGAAATTTCACTTTTTTGTTTTTGCAATAAAGTGTCTAACATGTTCAGAATGGATGAGGAGAAAAGAAATGAAAACATTTATGCTTTTGCATAAAATAATAATAAGTGTTTTGTTTTTTTGTAAAAAATATCATTTTAATATATAAAAATATGACATAAAACTATTTTTAAACAAAACAAATGTACCATTATTTTATTCAGCAATTAGTAATCTTGTCAAATCTCTTTAATTGTTGATATGATGTTCTTCACAAAGATTGTAACAAGCAAACATACAAAAATCAAATAATTATTATAAGGATGGGGAGAGGCAAAATGTTGCAAATTGAACTGGAAATTGTTTTATTCTTCAAATGAAAGACTTTTAATTGTCATGAAAATATCTTTCTACAATGTGCCATTTTTGATGCTTTATAACAGTAGTAGAACAAAGATATATTGGATCATTCTATATCTGTCTCTGACATGAGGTATTATGATTATTTACATTATTTACATTATTCAGACCGTTATCCTCATCTTCATTGTCATATTCACAACGTTTTGATTGTTGTATGCTCCAGGCTTCTTCAAGTGATTGGGATTTCAAACCCTTTACTTCATCCACAGGCATAGATTGTTCTAGTTCCATGTGTCATAAATGTTCCATATGCAGTGGCGTAGCTGGGGGGGGGGGGTAGCGAGGGGGGGTGGACCGCCCCGGGTGCCAACACAGGAGGGGTGACACAATGTCACCCCCAACAAAATTTTTCAACCAGGCTAAGGTGCCAAAAATAGTCTGAAAACAGTGGTGGAGACACAGAGTTTCGCAGGCGGGCATATGACCTCCCAATTTTGACCCCCGTCAGAAATTTTCTAATAATTGTCGGGAAATTTGTGAGTAGGAAAAATATGTTTCCAGCTTTCATGTGTTTCAGTTGCTACAATCTTGGTTACTAACAAGAGATATTGTTGTAACATTTTATCGGATGATATGGTGTTTTAACTCTGCATCATTAATAACAACAAAGCAAAATATGAAGCCAAAAGTGCAACAATTTCAGTCTTGCCTGTGTATCAATTCGCTGAGATACAATTTTCCATTAAGTGAGCGATATACTTTTGAATATATCTACTAGTGTTGGGACGATTAATCGGAATCAGAATCGAGAATCAGAAAAATCGGAACTTTTTGGGGTATCGGAAACATTATCAGAATCGGAAAAATTTGTGCCTATTTTCCGATTCCAAAAACGATTCTTTTAAATTTTTAACTTAATTTTCCATTATTAGTACTAATGATAAATATTTATTGTTTTTAAATTATCACTAAAACTAAAATCATAATAACATCAAAATACTATGTAAATTTATTTTACTTGTATAAAGAAAAACAAAAAAAACTTTGCATAAATTCTCTAGGTAACCTTTAAAAGAATGCAGTTGATTTACAATGTTCCGAAAAATGCTTAAAAATTAAATAGAACATTTTTGTCAAGAAAAATACTTTCAAACATCATTGATAATTAAATGATACCCAGAAAATGATACACCGGAAAATTAGCAACAGAAAATTACGTCAACCATAAGCCAGTCGAGACTGTCGGATCTGGCTGTGCTGTCCATTGAAAACGAGCTAACAAGACAAACAGATTTTGACAATGTCATTGACCAGTTTGCCACAATGAAAACAAGAAAACATTTATTCTAAGACCATAGTATCGAATGTCATTCTTTTGTGTATTGCCGTGTTTTGTATTTAGTTGTTCAGAAAGTGAACATTTGCATTTTAAAAATCTTTTGATTTGAACTGATTATTTTGTGGTAATGGATTTTGTCTTGGATCATACATGTAAACAGTAACGTACCGGTCAGTAGAGTAAAGTAGAGGTAGAGCATGTATGAAAATTTAGCTACAGCTAACCATTCAGCATAGGGTGAATCGGGGTCATTGGGGTGACATTTGAGCGGATCACCCCGGTTGACGTTTACTCTAGCTACGCCACTGTCCAGATGTCTTAGTTATTTCACTGGGCCATGTGTCCTTGAGGAGAGTTGAGTTAAAGGGAAATAACTGAGACATCCAGAAAAGGCATGGCACATGAAACTAGAACAATCAACCTCCAGTGGACGAAATAAAGTGTTCGGTTCAAAATTTCAATTATCTGAAGAAGGCTAAAGCCTACAACAGCCAAAACGTTGTGAATGGCAATGAAGATGAGGATAACAATCCAAATAATGTAAATAACATAAGTATATAATTATAATATAGATTTCACAGTTGTGCTATGGATTGATAATTAAAAAAAGAGGAATAAATTAAAAAAAATTGGAGTTCTAATCACAACTAGGATATAAGCTATTTGTTGTAAAATCAAAAACTAAACTTTTGAATATTTAAACTCTGATAGTACAACAATTTCTATTATATACTAAACTCTACAATCTTGTTCTTCAAGGTTGGCAATCATGGCTCTCCACAATTTCCTGTCCTTTGTAGTTCATAATAAATGTCTTTTTACCATCTCTTCTAAACCTTGTTCCACCATTTACTCAAACTTGCTAGGTAGGTTATGTGTTGTTTTACTCTGACTCTCTTGCCATCAATCAGTCCTGTGAGTATCAAATTTTCCAAACACTCTTTTCTCATTATGCGTCCTAGAAATTTCAACTATCTCTTCCTTATATCAAATATAAGTGTCCATTTTCTCTAAAACTTGATCACATGTTTAGTCCATGGTATTCTCAGCATCCTTCTGTAGAACCATATTTTTGTTGTTTCAGGTCTCTTCTTTATTTTTGAAGAGATTGTCCAGCATTCACTGTTACTTCCTATAAAAGTTACAAGAAGAGAAAAAAAAACGTGGAAAGGGAATTGTGAATGGAACAAGGAACTTTTAAAAATCTGAGCCAAAGTTTTATTGAGTTTGCAAGTATCTGACAGTGTTTCAGCTTGAGAAAACAAAAGCTATTGAATCAAAATCTTCTATTTGTCTTTTATGCAAATAAAAAAAATGTGGAGGACACTATAGAGAAATTTATTAGCAACTTTGCAGGAGGTCCTATATATTAGTTTCACAGCACAATCCTATTTGTCATTTTAGAGACAGCTTTTATGGGTTGTGTCAACTCAAGAATAATAGAAAAAAAATAAAATGTCTTATTTGGGATTGCTTTGTTGGTTGTTTTGTGAAAGACAAAAACACAAAAAATGGTATAAAGAGACATAGATTTTATGATCTGAAATAAAAGAAATATTTATTTGAAAAACTCTGCTGTGGTTGTTTATAATGTTTCTCTCCATTTTACAATATCAGGATAAATTTATTTATACATACATATGTATGTATGAGAAAGAAAGATGGAAATATAAAAAAAATATGTGCTTGAATAAATGTATATGCACACACATACAGTGATTATATATATATATATATATATATATACACATAAATTCATATTCATTTATAGACATTCCCATAGAAAGTATATATATATAAATAATAAATAAAATTATCTGCAATATATATATATATATATATATATATATATATATATATATATCAGTAGTTGCTAAATATTTTCAACCCAAACAAGAAGCAATTCCTCCCCACCAAAAAAATCAACAGAAATGTGGTTTTACAGAAGGATGCTGAGGTTGCCATGGCCAAACATATCAGTAACAACAAAGTTTTAGAGAAAATGGAAACAAAAAAGAAACTTATACTTAACATTCGGAAGAGACAGTTGAAATTTCTAGACCATGTAATGAGAAAGGAGGGCTTGGAAAATCTGATACTCACAGGACAGAGGAAAATACTGTATAACATATTTGGCAAAACAGGGTTTAGGAGAAATAGTAAAAAGACAAAATTTATTAAGAGCTACACAGAACAAGATGTTGTGGAGTGCCATGATCCATTGTGTCCTGACAGGACATGGCACATAAAGAATGTTGAATCAGCTTGAACCACTTCTCAGAATGTCAATAAGATGAACAACAGAATTTGGTAAGGAAACAATTTTTGGTCTTATGTGTGAGTATATATATATATATATATATATATATATATTTTAAATAAAAACAGACCACTTTAAGGTTCCATGTAATAAATTATTTCACCACAGCCCTTTTAAAGGACTGCAGATCATCAGACTTTGCTTCCAAAGTGTGTGTGTGTCTGTGTTTCATTGAATAATAGATATATTGTTTTTTTTATACTGATCCTTTCTAGTTGTCTAATCAGTTTCTTGATGCTAAGAGGAAATTTATGAAGGAAGGTGCTGTAGTTTTTTAACCCAAGTACTTTTGATCTTTTCTAAGATCATCTTCAGAGGTAAATTAAAAGGACAAACTTATTTAATCAAGACATGCTGCCTATATATATATATATATATATGTGTGTGTGTGTGTATATAACACATATATACATACATGCACACAAAATATAGCTACCTATATGTGTATATAAACAAATTGTCAGTGTTGTGGAAATTTCAGCATTAATAAACAAATAACATTATAAAATATCTCTACAAAAATTTATTGAAATACATAAATTTACTCATAAATTACATTTCTTTTTATAATTTGCAAAAGTATTTCAACTTAATGCATTAATTTCAGAAATCATTGTTTTAATATTTTGTCAGCAGAGATTTATCTCCAATATTTTGAAATCACAAACCATTTAGTGGTAAATGTCATCTTTCAGCTTCTATTTTACAATGATAAAGGTCTTTCCAATAACCTTAATCTATACAAAAATATGTTTAGCTTATATCAAATATAGAAAATATTGGTTACATTCAAAAATATTTTTGGATACTGTAATTTTAGCATTTAATGATTCAATTTACATGTTTATTCCCTGTGTTTATATATATATATATATATATCGCCATAGTCACAGTTGAGTATGGCTATTGTATGACATGCATCAAGACCTGTTTAATGAAGTTGTAATTGAACACATTTTTTGTGGCATAAGTTTGTGTAGAACCATCCACACTTTTTGAAAGAAATAACAAAAACAGTGCACAGCACTCCACAAAGTCCTCACGCAGCCCTCTTCATTCTCTTCTCTCCAAGACTAGTTGCCAACCAATGAAAATGAGCCCTGTTTGCCTTCCTAATTCAATCAAATATCTGGATGAAGAAAAATGTATGTATGATCTTTAATGTAGAATTGATGTACTTCATCACATAACTGAAATAGGATTGAATCAAAAGAGTGACATATCTATCACTCAACAATATCATGTAATTTTCCACCAATAATCATTCTCCATTTGTAAATGCATCTTTTTTTATTATGAATTGATTTGTACTGTTATAAAGTTTTAATTTATAGGAAATTAAAAAATATTTATCAATAGTTCATTAATTTCAATATGAATTTTTTATTGTATTTTTCTTCAGTTAAGGTAACATATATATTTCTCCTGACTAGAATGGTTAGTGGGCAATTCAAGTGATTGAAATTTAATCTGGCTCACATTGTTAAGCTCACAACAATTGTTTGATTTTCTTTCAAATGCCACAGAAATGTAAGACAACATAATGACATGAGAACTTTTTCTAACTTGAATCTTTATTGTTGAAATATTGTCTAAAGTTTTGAGCAGAATAATTTTTATCCAAAGATATTTTCAGATAACTGAACTCATTTTTTATAGATTTTGTTTTTTATATTTAAGAAAGTCCTTTCTACAGCCTTCTTCATATGAAAAGAGACAATCTCTTTCTTTGTCTTGGGGCAAACAGAAAACTTATATAAGAACAGTAACATTAAGTTATTTTACAAGTTTTACTGTTAGCATCTAAATTTTCTCAAAACTGTTTGTTGCAGTGCAATATTGAAAAATAAATGACATCTGTTTTCCTATGGATAGTATACCTGAAGAAGGCTGTAGAATGGATTTGGTTGAAACAACAAAAATCACTAAAAAAGAATAAATTTGATTACCCCTAAATAAAAATCTCCTCATCAAATGAAATGTTGCATCCTCTAGAACAGACAGGATCAAATGAAACCTTTATTTTACTCATGGGCATACATGGCCTAATAACTGTTCTCTTTCTGGAGATTGAACTCAGCATGCCAGTAGGTATATTGCTTTCTCTGTAACATTTCTTGAAGTTGCAACAATCTCCCCACATGGTAATCTGTTCTCTTAATTACTTGAACAACTTACAAAGCAAACAGCTCATAAAACACAAAAGATCTCCTGTCAATAAATAAAGAAGTCTTCCTCTATAGGATTATCACACAAGTCAATCAGTAAGCCAAGCACTACAGAACCCATACACTAGAAGGTTAGATTATAGATCCAAGCTATAAGGTACCTTTAAATCAGGTTCTAAAAATTTTCACATATGTCTTACTTGTGGATGAAAAAAGATACATATTTCTCTTGTAGAGTTTACTTATAACATGAAGTTACAAATCATATGCAGGATATGTTTTTGTCCAAGGTAAATTGTGTTTAAAAATATTTATTTTTTAATGATTTAACATATAGATTACATTATAAAGACTGATAAGATAGTTTTTAATTTCAAGTGAATGGACAGGAGGATATATTTTTATATTTAAAAATATAAAAAAGATCTAAGTGATAGAAGTCATGTTTTATCTATTTTTGGCAAAACAAAAAAAAAAATTGTATCAAACACAGGATTGTTGTTACTTATTAATGTAATAATGAAATCTAATGCTGGACTATTTTTCACAACAACAGATTAATGAAGGTAATTTTCCTCTAAGAAAGATTTTAATGAAACTTTGTTCTTTACTAATGCATACTTCCCAATGAGAATTTTAATTTCTTGTAAGACAAATGACAAATTGTTTAACATGTTCATGAACAAACAATGTTGTTACTTTACCTATTATGCATGAAATTATGTTAAGTGCTTGACATCCGCATTTTTTTATAAAAATCATGCCTTGTATCTTTCTTTTTTTAACTGTAAAGCCACTAAGACACTGAGTGTGGCAGAATTAGGAACAGAAAGATTAATAATGACGGGGGGGAAGAGAAAAGGAGGACAGTAGATATTAACTGACATTGCATTTAAATTTTTGCATTAAAGTTGGCTGGAAAGCATGGAACCAGAAGGAAGCTCCACAAGCAAGAAGTGTGAGAAAAGAAACTGTTAGCATAGAATTTACAGCTACATCTAGCCAGATCAACTGTAAATTGATGAGTTCTCAATACCAGTCTCATACTGCACTTAAATCATTGCACACTGCTGTGACTAATAGCTGCTTTCCAGCAAAAATATTTAATCTCAGGGAATTGCCTATTGTTCTATTCTTCACATATATGTCAGCAAAAAAACAAACATTGTCCCAAATGCATTTTAAGAAAAAAATTCTTTATTGCTTTATAGAAAGGAGACAGATTTACTGCTAAAGTGAGTCACTCTTTCTACAACATTACATATTAAACATCAAAAAGCATCAATTACTCAACTTCCCATTTTGAAATTCACACCTTGTCTTCATTTGATCCTCTGCACACTGTTGTGATTAATATCTATTTAACTTCTGTGAATTCTTGTTGTCCTTATTTACTAAATATGATCCTCCATATTCTGTTCAATACGATCAAAAACATTTCTATTTTCTTAAACAAATCCAATAATTATTTTTCATGTTTAAATTTCTTCTTCAGTTTTATATGCCAACTTGTGAATATCAATTCTATGAAGCAAAATTTGACTTTAGATATTCTGTAGCCACAAAGCCTGATATCCTCTCAGTAAAGAGACATTCCATTTTTATGGTAACATGAGGTATAACTTGAGGCCAATAAGTGAATATAGAGCTTAAAGAAGGTTTCATTTTTCAAAAGGATATCTACTCATAAGATACAGCAAAAGGAAACCATGTATCTTTTGTTCAAAACAATATAATGGTGTCAACTTGTCAATCTCTTGATGGAAAATGTTATGGTGAATTTGAAAGGTTAAATTCATCAGAACAATCTCAGAAACATTAAAAATTTTGAATTTGTTTGCAAGCAAGAGTAGATTAATATTTCAAAAGAATGTTGTAAAGGAATTTTGAAAAATTTAAATGTATTTTATTTGGGTTTCAGGTCATGGACAAATTTAAATAGTGCATCATTTTGAATTGGGGAGGGATATTACATGGTTTTCAAAATATTTACAAACAAAAATCAGAAAAATTTCAAGTGCATATGTATTCTTCCCCTTTACTATAAAACCATGAAGTAAAATCCAGTGCACCCAATTGCCTTCAGAAGTCACATAATTAGTAAATAGAGTCCACCTGATTATGAAGATTTATTGTAAGGAAAAGAATGGAAAAAGAGTTAGAATATTTGAATCTGCACTCTCTAGTTAAATACACTTGTTCTGAGAAGGCCTTAGAGATTTTTGTTAGTGAATGTTACCGAACAAATAACATGGCTTCACTAGACAGATTAGGAATAAAGTTTTGAAGAAATATAAAGAAGAGATACCATGTTTGAACATTTCACAGACCACTATTAAATCAGCAATTCAAAAATGGAAAAAAGTATGGCACAACCACAATATTAACAAGACAGTCATCCACCTAACTGACAGGCTGAGCAAAAAAGAAAGTTGGAGCAAAAAGTGAACCTCGGTAGGATGACTGCATTGATCACAAGAGCCTCAGGAGACTGGCTATTAACAACTACGTTTATGAACCTACCAGTTAGGAAGAACTTGATAAGTGAAAAGACTCTTCCAATGATTCCATAGCTGGAGAGTTTATGTTGCAACCCCCTATGCCACACCTTTTCAATGGCCTTCAATATATTTAATCCTTATGATGTATTTATTGTTTAATGCCTCACTGATTCTTTGACTAATGACAGGATATCAGCAGTGGACCAAGCTGATTGAAATCTGTATTGTTTGTTGCTAAAGAGGTTGTTCCTATTGAGATGATCAACAGATTTCTTATTGAATATAGCCTCAAAGAATTTGCTGATGAAACTAGGGAGACTGATGGGCTGATATTGAGACAGGGATAAATGCTTACCCACTTGGAAACCGGGCATAAACTTGACACTTTCGATGGACTTAAGGATTTCTCCTTCAGGTAGCAGTTAAACAGTTTTGTTATGAGCAATGTTAATATTCTTAAAGATGACTATGGGGATTTTATAGCTTTCTTAGTTTCAATGCTTCTGATAAATTTTGAGACTTCTCAGACTGTGATAAAAAATATTTCTATATATGTGCTCTATAAGAGGAGGATAGTCAGGATGGGGATGTAGCAAGGAGCACAAAATCTTGTCTGGTGAGGATGAGAAAATTTCAGTACCATTTATGATAGTAGGCACTGACACTTTGCCTCTGTTGAGAGTTTATTTAGAGATTTTCTAGAACTCCCAGGGTCCAAGTCATTTGCTTTTGACAATGTTTTAAAGTGTTTGTGCATTGCTGTACTGTGCTGTAAGTTTCTAGAATTCTTTCCAATGATTGCAGGTAGTTCTGAATGCTACAAACGTTTTACTATACCAATTCCCTGTGTGTAGTAGTGATTACAGTGAGCTATGGCTGCAGTACATTCACAAGTGAACCCTAGCTGGCTATTTGATTGGAATTTTTTCTAAGGTATAAAATATTTCATGCCAGAAAGGATCCATTCAGAAATGAGGGTAGCAATTTTGGAAGCAGTATATTTGAAGAGTACTAAGAGAGACCTTTCACCATATATATATATATATATATATATATATATATGTGTGTGTGTGTGTGTGTGTGTGTGTGTGTGTGTGTGTGTAATAAAATTAATAAGACACAAATAGGCAGATAAGAACACACACATGAGAGATATTTATAAACATGAAGAAATAAACAGAGATATATAAATTGCTAGATATGACAACACAAACCCACTGAAATATATGGATAAATATGAGCAAGCAGTTCTAGCAAATCAATCTATCTATAAATATTATTGGCATTACTAGATGGTCACTTCATTGTGAAAAACTCTCAGTCTAAGATAATATGATTCTTCTGATTAGGGACTGCCAAAACTGGTATATTTCAAAAGTTTGTTATAGAAGAAAGAGTATTGGAATTGTTTTTATGATTTATTCTCAGAGTTTCATTCTTGATTCTTCAACCATTTAACTAAAGAAAAAAACACTCTAAAAGTAAATGATTTTATTTATAGATATTTTTAAAGCTATTTTCTTGACTTAATATTGTAACTGAGATGATGAAGTAAGATTCTTCTTTGATTTAAAATCAAGTTTTATACATGTTTTGTTCAGTTGATTACTTGTATTTTTGGATAATACAACAAAAACAAGATCTGTAATGCAAACAATTCACTTAACTGATGCATGAAATTTTAACAACCATTTTTAGTTGGCTTTTAAAATTTTATTTAACTCTCATTAAAGCAAAAAAAATAAATAAAATTTCACAAAATTGGTCCTGATAGAACAATAGCTTAATTTAACAACAAATATATTTTTATAACAATCTTTGCTTAACATGATTTTAACAACCTTGAAAATAATCTTTAATTAAATTTTTTTTATAAAGACCTTTGTTTAATGTGATTCTAACAACCTTAATAATAAATTTTAATTAAAAAATAAATAAAAACCTTTAACATAGAGAATAATTTTTTAAAATTCCTTTCCACAACACAGTGTGTGTAAAACACTAACCTCTAATTATAAAAAATAACTTTCCACATGAGAAATTTGTATGAAAATTAACCTTTAATACAAATTTAAATAAAAAGACTTTTTTTCACTCTGTAATCATGCCAGAACCTTAAAGGGAAAAAGTTACCTTTTAAAAATATTGTTTCTACAGCTCACTAATTTCTTTGTGGATAAAGATTTTGCCTCTGTATGGTGCTATGAGGATACTAACCAATGAAAGAACCTTTCCACAATAGAGTCTTTGAAGAACACTAAGCATTTTCCTTTTGAAGTTTATTCACTTTTTCTGTAGTGTTTACTCTTAAACATTTTGTTACAAATGGTACTTTTAGCAAAGTAGGCAATGTCAAACTAGTCTGAAGGCCAATGAAGTAAGCAACTGCAATGATTCATACAAAAAATAAAAGGCACTAAGAGAGAGAGAGAGAGAGAGAGAGAGAGGAACTTGTGTTGCAAGTGCCACCACAAAGCACAAACTGGGTAACACCAAAAAGAAAAAAATAAACTGTGTGAACTGGGTCAGCAGGCCAAACCAAGGACTGCAGTACCCCTGCCACCATTGCTTACACCCCTAAGCTCTTTTTCCCCAACATCTCCACCAAGTGGGGGTTATTTATGATAACACAGTCAGTGTCTGTGTTGGATAGCCCTGCATGGATGGAGCAGGCGTAGGTGGTTTTCTTGCAGGAAATCCAGAGACAAGTTTTAAACGAACAAGTCTAAGATTTAAAATGGAAGAAGTTGTGGGTTGGAAGTACTGGGGTTAAGGGTTGGGAGAAGTGCCATTCTACCTAAACCTTTGCCCTTTAATCAGAAGTAGGTTTAACAAAGATTGTTTTTACATCTTACTCTTGTCACCAATCCTTTTTTGCATAAATCCTGGCAGGTTTCTCACATTTACTACAAGTTGCTTGCATAAATAAGATACAAATTGAAAAATTAATTTAAAAAGAATATAAAAGCATATTATATACAGAGCTCAATTTCTAGCATATTAAAAGAAAGACATTCATAGTTGACTTTTTCTTACAACCTCTAGTAATCTTCATACATCTTAAATTAATATATACATATATATGTATGTATGTCTTTTGGGGGGAAAGGTATATGACAAAGTGGAAAAGTTTTATGTGACATGTTTCACCCTTTAAAACATAATCAGACTAAGTGTATGTTTATGCTGATATGAAAACACATAAATGAGAGCCTCTGAGATTTTTAATTTAAAAAAGGATTCTTTTTCTATGTGTTTTGGGCATATAATCTCACCGATTTCATTTAGATTATTTTTGTTTTCATTTCCATCACTTTTGATATTAAATATCCCAAATTGTGATAACAGAAGATCTGCCAAAAGTGGTGAAACATAAGAAACTAGATGCAAATTTACTGTGGATGATCCAGCAATTGAAACACTTTTTAAACACTTTCATCTTAGTGAATTATTTTCTCTTTTAATTAGTCAATTATGTCAAAATTATGGTCAGTCTCATTATGGTGAGCAATTAATGTATTTAATGAGCTGTTTTATAAAAGATGCCTTTTTTGTTCATATAATCTTTTATTTAAATTCCTTGAGGTTTCACTGATGTATTTCTTGTAATTATTACAGCTAATAGTGTAAATTCTTCCTTCAAATTTTAGCTTATTGTTTTGATTTGTAATTGATTAAGTCTTTCATTGTTTTGGATGAAGTTGTGACAAATTTTATATTGAACTTAGATAAATTCTTTTCAATTGTATTGTGATAGAATTAGTCGGTAGAACAATGTATTTTTTTGATTTTGGGGTTTGTCAGGAGAGGCTGCTTTTCTATTTCCGAATATTTTATGAGCATTTTGTTTCATATTGAATATGAAATAGTTAGGTATTGGAGAAACTTGAAAATATTTTCAATGTATTTTTCTTCTGCATGTAAAATTATTGAGGGTCGCAAGTTCTGAGGGATCTTGAGTAGAATTCAATGATTATTCCAGATTTTATTTGTTGATTTGATGAGAATAGAAATTTTCATTAGTTGATTTCTGGTGAACAAGTTTTAGGCTACTGTTAATCTGCTGTAGCATGATATCAAGGAAAGGTAAAGGAATGTATTCTTCCATTTCGTATGTAAATTCTATTGTATGTTTGACTTTGTTTAGTTTATCTACAAGATCAGATAAACCAGTATCATGGGGATATATTAATATAACTTCATCAATTTACTGGAAGTATGTTGATTGTTTATAATGTATGTCTATAATATTACATAGTTATTTTCAATATGATGAACAATATTTAAATTTTATAATAAAATATAACACTCAAATAAGTTATTGTAAATATTTCTGATATAAACAGATATCATAAAGTGAAATTCACATAAATATATATTTATATATATAAATATGGCCTGAAGATTTTACCACTATCTACTAGTTTATACCAATTCTATTGTGAAAACTTTGATTATCATAATAAACCATGACATTGCATACTACTTAATATGTATGCAAATATGTTGCTATTTCTACTATCAACAATACAAGATGGGAAGAGCTTTTACTTATCAATCTAGCCTCATATGTGGATACTACATTATATATATATATATATATAAAGAGAGAGAGAGACAGGCAGATAATATAATCTATCAATTCACAGTATGGAATATTAACAAACTGAACAATATTAAGAAACTTTTTTCCATTTTCAAGTTTGTGGATGTTTTTGTAGCTGTAGTTTTCTAGAAAAGGAGAATCTTTCTGTTAATGATACCATGATAGGAAATTTTTGTTGTACTCATTTTACAAGAAGAAAAGTCTTGCCTTCCTTGAAAATCAGCATTGAAATTCTGTTTTCAGACACTGATCAGTGGAATTTGTGGGAAACATTACTTCAGTCTTGTCTTTTTCTCTCTTCACATTACTAATGTTACTATCCACAAAAAATGAGGATAGGTCAGGCATGGTCAACCTTTTTCAAAGTGGACTGCATGATTGACAATTCTTCATATGGTGCACTACTAAAAAAAAAATGTCAAGGTAATCTTTTCATTAAAGATACTGCAGATATTTTCACAACAAAAGACCATGCATATAAGCATCTGCCTTAGAAATTGGCAAAATTTTTTGCTTTCGGGAAAAGATTTCTTCTATAATTAAAAAAAACTGAAGACTTCCTGAATTAAAAAAAACTGAAGACTTCCCTTTCAATTTTACAATCAATTTTGCTTATCTTGAAGGAATTAGCTTTTGAAATTCTAATAAAAAGTTATGAATATCAATCAATATTACCTTGTTTTAAAGAACCCACCGTAATATTTTATTTTTCATTTTAATTGTAAAAGAAATAAAAATAAAACAGAATTAATTCTAGTATGGCAGAGTATAACACCAAAATCCATGCTGTGATTTAAAATGATGAACAAAAGGCAACAAAAAGAAAATATAGAGTGAAATTCATCCATTTTTTTTATTTACTTCATAACATAAAATAAAGCTGTTAAAAATCTACATTTTTTTTTATATTTAAGGGAAAATAACTAACAACTTTTTTGTTATATTGGAAATATATCAAGTAGATTATCCCAAAATCACCTTGAATACAAATATATATCAGGTAGATTTGGTCAAAATTTAACAAGGGTTATAAACAAAATGAAGTAAATAAAATAATCACCTCATTGCATAAATATTTAAAAAGTGAAACAATGGAAAAAATCGATTTTGGTATTTTATAGAAAGTATCAGATATGACCAAATACTGACATATATGCAAGACCAATTATGTTATTCTTTAAAAAATACTTCAACAGATGATGCAGGAAACAGGTAGTTTTTTTTTAGGATCAATTATCTGAAGTATACATTTTTGATCCTTTAAACAAGTATTTATTTATTTATTTGCCCTTGAAGTTCTAATTAAGTTAACTTGTATACATATGTCTGTGTTTTCTAAAGAAGTAAAGGATCTTTTATATATTAATCTGACAGATTTTTTTCTCAAATATTCAGGCTGTAGAAAAAAATAAATATATGGTTTAATAAATAAATGGAGTATCTACCCAAATATGAGTATCAACTAAAAATAATCATAACAATGCATGTGTGTGTGTGTGGGGTATATACATACTCAACTCTCCCGTTGAATTCGTCATATGAGGGTCAAGCGAACCAGTTCCTAGGAAACTGACAGCCCGACTCCTGCACATGAGATTTTATTATAGTAGTGAAGGTTTTGTGCAGAACCAACCACACTTTTTGAAGGGCCAAATACAGAGACTTGGTGCACTACATACCACAGGGGCCCTAAACGACCCTCTGCAGGTTTTGAATTCAGAGTTGTCCTTCTCCTAGACCAGTTGCCATCCAAGGCTATAGAACCCAGTCTGTCCTGCTATTTACCCATAGCTGGAGGGAGAAGAGGAGGATTCATACCTTTCCCAAGGGTATTAGCATGTAAGTGAATGTAATGGATTTGACTGGAATTCGAACTCCACTCTCCGATTCCTCAATCCAAGCCGCTATCCATTACGCCCACCTCTCCTATATATATATATATATATATATATATATATATATATATATATATATATGAAATAACACACATTGAATGCTGATGCTAATAAAATAGTGCTCGATGTATAATAACAGAATAATATATATATATATATATAGAGAGAGAGAGAGAAATCAAAATTCATTGCTGGAATAATTTATTTACTAGAACAATAAGTTTTGACATTTGGATAAAACACAAAGAGAGGAATCCATAAAACAACTACCGTTGTATACTATCCATACCTTTATCAACTCTAAACCAACTGATCCTGCCATATTTACCTAGCATATATATATATATATATATATATATATATATATATATGCACATTTCATTGAAAATGACAGACAAGGTGCTTTTATTTAGTTTTTTATACAATTTCTCATGTGATCTAATAATTTTTTTCTTTTCGGATGATAAATTGTATAAAAACTGTCCAAATGTTCTTTTTATCTGAGCACTTTGCTATACATATAGCCCTTTTCAAGGATTATATTTTAACTGTTAAAATAAGAAATAGTTTGTTGTATGTATGTTTTATAAAAAGTTTTCATTTTTCAAAACTCAGATAAAAAGAACATTCGGACAGTTTTTATAAAAGCAACTTGTCTGTCATTTTCAATGAAATGTGCATGAAAGAAGGATTGCTGCCTAAATACACAAATATATATATATATGTGTGTGTGTGTGTGTGTGTGTGTGTGGATTTGTAGTGATGAGCAAAGTATATAAATACATGTTTTATAAATCAAGTGTTTATTCAATGATATAAACAATTTAAGGATATTTTTTTACACAGATTAAAAGTGGTTGATTTGCCATTAACAGATTTTAAAGTTTTTATTCTTTCATGCATTAAATTTTATCAAGTCAGCCATTTTCTCTTTAATGGTAATCTGATGAGCTTATAGTGAAAACAGAAATTTTCTTTTGCAAAAGGTTTTATGGATATGTTACTGATTTCATAATAAAACAGATTTACCATTTAGGGTTCTTTTTTATTTTCTATAACAGATCAAAATGTAGTCTTCATAAAAATGTGTTCCTTATTTCATAATCCAGACATGGACAAAATGATTCATATCAATAGACTGACTTAGGAATCACTTCATATGTTTTAAACATGTTATTCTTGAATTCTTTGTTTCTTTAAGCCATTAAGCTTCATTCTCTTTATATTTTTAGACTTGATATTCTTGATTTTTTTTTTTTTTTTTGCTCAAAAGCTTTTTTCTTTCTTTGGCATGGAACTTCATTCCAAATAAAAAGGTGCTACATTATAAAAATAAACCTCAGAGAATCCTGAGAGAATTTCCTCTAGTCTAGCAGGATATATATATATATATATATATATGTGAAAAGTGAATATAAATATAAATAAATATATATATATGTATAATTATTTATATATTATATCTGGTACTTATTAGAAAGCGCTCAATATCAGAGATAGAGCTAACATATTTGGTTGGATAGATGTGAGTTTGTGACCCTGGGTTTCACGCTTTAGCGATCGTCAGACAAACCCAGGGTCACAAACTCACATCTATCCAACAAATATATATATATATATATATATTCCACTTTTGTTTCAAAATCTTTGAAGGGCCATGCTTTGAATTTCACCTAACATCATAGCCAAAAATCCATCATGTTTAAAAAAACTGATCTCTCAATCTGCAGATTCATACTGTTTTCTGCTGTTCTAAAATTTAGCAAATAAAGTCTAATTTGAAATCAAGTCAAATGTCTGTCCACAATCTCAATCCTGAACTACTTTTCTATTAATTGTTGGCATCTTTAAGAAGTGACTTTCTACTTGTTGCTTTGTCTTGATCACCCCAGACATAAGATTATCTTGTATTCATTTCAACCCATCTGTTATCTTGAAATAGAGATTTCTTTCTAATTTCCTGGTTATACAAAGATGATAGCCCAAGTTAACTTGAACAAGACAGAGTGGTTGTTGCTTTTTGTAATTAACATATTGTACAATCATGAAATATACACATGAAGGTGGAACACTTTCAGTTGCAATTCTGTTTGTCATTCTAACTTTGAAATTGACAAACAATATGCTCCCCTACCACCACCACCACCACCTGTGACAATATTTCATTTACTGCAGTGTGAATTCTTTGCATAGTCATCTCTCTTGTATTTATTACAAGTTGAACAATTGTTATTAAATGAAGATCTTTATCAAATATCAAATCTGAATAAAATAATGATGTCTTTAATTACTATGGAAGGAACATTTTTGAGGAAAATGGAAACAAAAAAGACACTATTGCTTAGAATGATGAAGAGCTGCTTTTTCTAGGATACATAATGAGGAAAGAAGGATTGGAGAATTTGACACTTGCAGGACAGAGGGAAACTGTTTAGTAACCTAACAAGCTTGTGTAAATTGGTGGGAGGGAAGGTAAAAAGCCAAAATTTACTAAGAACTACAAAGGATAGGAAGTTGAGGCGAGCCATAATCACTCACGTCCTGAAGTAACATACAACATAAAAGATAATGATGCTCATGCCACGTTTCTATATGAGTGAGTGCTGAAAAGTTCTCAGCTTCATCCATTCCTAAAATCTGATTATGAGTCAGGTACTTATTGGAGTGGTACAGAAAGCTGACCATTTTTACCTGCATTGTTAGCAATAGGTCATATGTATGAGTTCCACTTGCAATCGGGTGCAAGTCTGAAGCCCAATAGTCTTTCAAGGTATGATGAGAGACAATCCATAAACAGAAAGAGTGTCACAAAAGAGAGTTTTTTCTGAAAGGTACAAAAGCTATGGAGGACCATGACCACTCAAATCTCAAAGTAACAAAGAAATACTTGAGTTATGCTTTTAATATTTGCTCACTTAGTACACATAAAATTATACCTAGCAACAAACATTTTGCTACTGGAGCAAAAGCATGTGTTTTAGACTAGGATGTGGGCGATCATGGTTCACCACAATTTCCTTTCTTTTGTTGCTATTATGGTAATACTTCTTTATGATCTCTTTTTGTCTTTATGGTATATGTTCCTCCACCCACTTCCTCAAATTTGACAAACTGGTTACTCACTGTTTTCACCTGCTGCTCACTTGTTTGAGATAACCTGTGGGTATCAAATTCTCCAATCCTCTTTTCCTTATCCTTTTTTCTCAAAATTTCAGTGAATATAAATTATACTAAAAGAAATAAACAGTTGACAAATTAATCTTTCTTTTTTTTATTTTCTATAAACTTTCATATTGTAGTCTATAAACTCATGGGTACTCTGTTATTGTAGCCTTGTGCCAGACTAAGTCCTATTTAAGAAATAATTATAAATTATCACACTGACATTTTGTTTCTAGAAAATTTTATATGTAAGTTTTATTTCCCTCAGTATAAACTGCCTTAGAAAAATTCTTACACCTGACATAAATCTTTAAAATTTGAGAACCAAATATTGTTCGTATAAAGTTATTCTTTAAGTGTTCTGCCATAAATCAGTGGTTTTCAAACTAGTAACTAAATTTTAATCATAAGTATCCAAATGTTACATTCTGTAAAATGAGGATAGTCATTTTTTTTTGTCCCTGTTTGCTTCTTTTCTTATATTAGAAAAAAACATAGCATTATCTGGATGACTAACTTCCCAATTGTTTAACCTTCTTGAGAATTCATTTTGTTGTCAGAAGAGGAACATATAGTGGTGCTATTAAGAACAGGAAAAAGATGAAATCCATCTCCTATGTATCATAGGGAAATATGCAAGGCAAGGGAAAATAAAAACACACATGATCAACTCAACAAGATCACTGATTTTTTTTTTTTTGTTTAACATAGTGTTCTTATATTACACTTTAATTAATCATTTACTCAAGATGAGAAAGCCCTTATATTTGAAGGAGAAAACTGAACTATAATAAAGTCATTGACCAGGATTTACTCACCAACTGTTTCCTCTATTTGCATGACAATTTAACATAAAATTCCCATTTTTTTTTTCGGTAAGATTTGTAAATGATTTGGTTTGTTTTGTTTTGTGGCATATTAACCTCAATGGGTTATTTAATGCTGACAAGATTTTTGTTTCTGGTAATATTTTCTTTTTTCAAATATTTATTGGTGATACTAATTTTTTTTTAAAGTATTTCTGGTATTAAAATCTATTTTTACACTTTCATAGTGTTTTGAGTCAGGTTGTGAGGTCAACTATTTGCCCATAGCTGGGACCCTGACAGGTGCTACCACCTCAGGTCAGGGTTGACCTGGGAACACCAGCAATTAAGAGATCAGAAGCCTTGCTATTGGACATAGTTTATCATCATACCCAGGACGGGATTTGTAAATAAATTGGTGCTGTTATATTTTATTATACATATCTTTGTTACACTTACAAACACACAAACACAAAAGGGATGTTTGTTCAGAATCTATCAAAAAATTTGAATATGTTGAGAACCAGTTTTGCACCATTGATGTAACTTATCAATCAATCAAAAGAGATATTTACTGCATGTGCATGAACAGACACTCTCCTGTTGTATCACTCACTGAGTTTGTGTATTGTGGAACTATCATATTCACAATGCCTGAGTAGACTTTTCACAGATAATGTAGTTTTTTTAGGGTTTTTTTTTAAGAAAATATGTAACATTTCCCCCACCCATGACAATCAAGATGTGTCTCTGTAACTCCTGGTTTTTCCCAAAACAAAATCTCTATTGAAACACCAGTAAGAAGAAAGTGACAAGACAGCTGATGGCAATCCAGAAAGAGGATATAACAGACTGTTTTGAAGAGTAGCAGGGATGCTTAGGTAAATGTTTCAACTCTCAAAAAGATGAATAAAGCTCTATTGCCAGAGGTAGGATTTTTTTTTTGTTACTAGCTAGATACTTGCTGAACAATGCTCAAACATATACACCCAGACACACACACATGTATATTTAACACTTTCACTGCTGAATATTATTACATTGTTGCCTGGCCTGTTTTGGGAAAATAGGAAATTGCTACTTATTGGAAATAAATGACAAGATACTAATGGTGTTTTCTCATGGTTGATGCCATTTTGATTTCAATATAATACTCTATAGTACAGACTAAGCTAAATGACACTGCCAACATGCAATAAAAGATAAACACCCCCAACATACAATATAAGATAAATGACACCTCAACATGCAATAGAAGCTAAACAATACCCACCAACATACAATAATTGTTAAATGACACCCCATCATACAATATAAGCTAAACACCATCCCCAATATGCAATAGAATGTAAACAACACCCCCAACAGGCAATATAAGGTAGATGACACCCCCAATATATAATAGAAGCTAAATGACACCCAGAGTAACACAAATGCTAAGAACTGACATTTTTAGGTCTCTTGAAAATGTATACATGTATCAACAGCAGGCAAGGCAAGTTTTGTAAAGACATAAATGTGCTGAAGTTTTAATAGTCATATTTTAATCTGGTAAAACGTCCCAACAATGAAGCATCCATCAAAATCAAACTGACAGCACTAAAAAAATTGGTCCATCAGAAAACAACAACTTTCATATTATGCTACGTTTGCATGTAACCAGATTCTGGTAAAACATTTTTCAGCATCCAATGAGGTTAAAATAGCAAATATTAATGAATACTTGTGAAAGAATTGCGACATTTTGCTGACATATAAGGAAAATTACTTTATCATGAGTTTTAGCTGATTAGTGGTTTGTGATATACTCAAGCTGAGATTTAGTAATTACCTATCATAAACAGATAATGAATTTATTTCATTGACAACTGAGAAACTATTTTCCTATGGCTTGTATGTAGACACATACAAACCTATGTTACAGATGGAGTTTTCTGTGTATCTGATAGTAAATGCTATGAATTACATAAATTGCATATTATACAGTAAAAATTTCAGATTCAAATTCAACTCATAACATTGTCAGCCTTCAACCTTATGGTCCCTCTCTTTGGAGATAAACAGGAATCCCTTTGGTTACTGTAGCTATCTCTAAGTAACTATAAAAAATAAATTTTCAGTTACTATGATTAAACTGAAGAATGTTTCACTGCATGAATCAAGTACTTTGCATGCACTAATCAAATTTTGGTATGTAAAAATTTTAGTGCAATAATCAAAAACACATTTGAATGGGCATTAATCGAGTGATTACCTGCATATACAGGCTGCAATGGATAAATTGTCCTCTAAGTTATGAAAAAATGAAAATAACATCAACATTTAATTTTAATAGAGATTTTTTACCAAAATTACACAAAAATATCTTGAAATACTAAATACTAAATTTATTCAATAAGATCACAGTTGGCTTCAACCATGGCCACAAGGTGACTTCAGAATCTCTTGCAACTCTTCTGAACAGTCTCATATATATATATATATATATATATATATAATTAGTGTGTGTATATATATATATAATGTAAGATATTTTTCAAAATCTAAATCTTTGTCTCTATTTACAGTAGCAAACCATAACTTTTTTTTTTTTTCATAGCCATTTTAGAAGAGTAAGGACTTCTTCCTTAATTTATAGATACTTTTGAGCATATTTCCTGCAGTATTTACTCCAGGCTGTTTGCTCTTGTTCAGGGATGGATTTGCACTTTTTGCACCAAAGTTTGTTCAGCTCTTGGCAACACAATGTGTCTCCTTCTTGAATGATATCATGACTATGTGGTCTCATGGCCTTTATATTTGAGCACTATTGTTTAAACAGATCAATGTGATGCCTTCAGGTATTTGGAAACTGCATCCAAGGATCAATCAGACTTCTAGCAATCCACAGTTTTTTTTTGTCCTGAGGCACTAGTTTATTTCTTTTGATTTCCCCATGATGTCAAATCAAGCAAAGATGCACTGAATTTGAAGGCAAGACTTAAAATATATCCACAGGTATGTCTTTCAGTCACATGATGTCAATTAGCCTATCAGAAGCTTTTACAGCAATGATTTCATTTCCTGGAATGTTTTAATCTGTTTAAATTTCTGAAATACGATGAAATAAATAGAAGCTGAAATAAATCATTATCATTTCATCCCAAGCAAGGCAGTAAAGCCACTAAGACATAAGGGGTTACTGAGTGTGAAAGAATAAGTAAAAGAAAAACATTATTAAGGAGTAAGAACAATAAAGGAAGAGGAATCAAGAAGACAGTAGATAACGATTAACATTGAATTCAGACTTTTGAAGATCAAACTTGACTAGAAAGCAAGAAGCTTCTTCTTTGGATGTTAGCAAATATCTCTAAATCTGACATTTTCAATTCTTGAAATAAACTCATGGTCCTATATCACTTTAAACAGGGAAACTTTCAAAAAACATACAAACCTCTCATCAATGGACTAAGGTTCATTAAAGTCAATTGTCCATAGATGGGAAGGGATTATTTCTGAGTTATAAAGCTACTATGGTAACTAGCAGTAGTTATGATCATAATGTAAATACTATAAACATGTATATATGGCATAAATAAATATATACATAATATAGATATATTAATCAAAATAACAAAAATAATAGATTTTTCACAGTACTTTTTCATGCACAGGCTAATGTATCATATTTTCTGTCTTTGTTTACAATTGAAAGGCCTGCCACCAACACCAAGTGGTCAATTTAAAAACTAATACAACTCATTCTGCTAAGCCCGCAAATTTTGAAGTACAACGCTGACAATTTGGAAATTTTTTTGCCTGCAGATTTTTATTTTGCCTGCAGATTTTGTTTGTTGCATCCAAAGTCCATTGATGGTGGGGATCCATAGATGAGAGGTTTGTCTGTATTTGGTTATGTTGCATGTAAGGTATTTAACTATATCTATGTATTAGAGATGACAGGTACTGTCATAGTAAGCAGTACAGAAATTGGTATCAACAGAGTTGAGCTAATGCTACTAGTATCTGCTCAATCCCCCCACTGAGATGAGTTGTGACACATGGTCAAGATTATTATGGGGAACCCAAGCATTTCCACTTGGGCCATTGGTCAAAATTTACCCAGTGGAAATGGGCTCAGGTACATTACTTGTTTGTTTTCCTCAGCCGAGTCTCTATCTGAAGGCAGAACTCTGAGTTACCCTCTGCCCAAAGACAGAAGTCTTGTCTGTCATGAGCCTGACAGCTAACTGCCTGATTCCAATATGGCTAAGGTTCCTTACATATATTCACTTCACATTAATACCTTAGTAAAGGCATGAATCCAAATCTCCCAGTAGACATAACATAAAATGTTTCATCAATAAGGAATCAAGGAAAATACTTTACCTGCCCAGTAAGTAGTAACAGTATAAAGATGTTATATTTACAGTCAACTTTGACAGAAACCATATATTAGGCTGGAAAGAAAGTCCTGTCACATTTGAAAATGGTAAACAAACAGATATTTCTTTTGTCTCAGCTGATATATTTAATGGAGAAAGAAGAATAAAAAAAAAATCAGGAATTAAAAAGAAAATAACGATTGACATTGCATTTAAATTTTGGAAGATCAAAGTTGAAGTTGAGAAGTGTGAGTGCTAGTATAGAATTTATGGTTACATATAGCAATTTCAACTGAAAAAAAAGATGAGACCTCGTTGCCAATCTAGTACCATGTTTAGATTCATAAAGTCTATGTATCATAGAGGAAAGTTCATCAGAACAGTTTCCCTGAAAGTATTTATAGAAAAGGAAGCTAAATTATGGTGATGGGAAAGTGACTGAAAGTGAGATGCTAGGTGTGGACCAATAACATTGCAGATACTTCCTTGTATTTTATTAAAAATCTCTAAATACATAGTGGAAGCACCACACCAGATATGGCAGCAATGTTCAATGCATGTGGTGATTCTATCCAGGAATGGTTTAATAGCAAGTCTACTCTTCAATGACAAACAGAAGTCAACCCTTTAATTAAGGTGAGAAAGCAGTCAGATGATGAAGACCCACTGACCAAGTTCTAAAGCTTTCCCAAGTTCATAAAGGTGATTTATGATCAAAGTGTGACTTGTATTGAACTGTTTGGTGAATTCTTGTGCAGTTTGCTTAAGATTTTCCTTAACTAAGGTTGACAGAAAAACTCAATATTTGACCAAATTTGCTTTTGTTCAGATCAAGAGGATTCTCCAAAAGAAAAATTTCTTGATGAAAATGAACCAAAATATTCTTATAATGTCAGCACACTTAAAGATTCATTCCCAAAGACACAACAAATATTTATTACCATTTCCATAAATGCTATTTATTGAATTCCTACAATATGCGTTGAATCTAAACTCATTTACAAAGGATGAAATTGACACAAAATTTCCCCACTCTGGTATTAAGTAATATTCAAAGAAATAAAGATTAGAACATAAAAAAAATGAAGGCTTATTTTACCATAGGCATTGTAAAAGTAACCTCAAATTGATCATGTAAAAAAAATTATTGGATTTATTTCGACCCTAAAATATATATATATATATATATATATATATAAAAGAAAGAGGTTGTAGTGGTTCCAACGAGAGAAAAGTATGTATATTGAAAAGAAGAGAAGAGAGGTCTGCAAACATTTTTGGTTGTAATGTGGATTTATTTAGAAAAAATATTATGCTTTGTTTTACATAATTTTACTACACGGGTTTCTGGTCTCGCGACCGTCTTCAGGTAAAAGCGGAGATTTCCACATATTATTAAAAATAATTAATATTTTCCTTATGTTTTTCAATGTTAAATATGAGACATTTTCTGTTTTTGTGTTAGTAATCCCCTTAAAACAAACAAAAAATTACTAAATTACTACTTAAAATGACAACTTGGTGTTGGTGGCAGGCCTTTCAATTGTAAACAAAGACAGAAAATATGATACATTAGCCTGTGCATGAAAATTACTAACACAAAAACAGAAAATTTCTCATATTTAACATTGAAAAACATAAGGAAAATATTAATTATTTTTAATAATATGTAGAAATCTCCGCTTTTACCTGAAGACGGTCACGAGACCAGAAACACGTGTAGTAAAATTATGTAAAACAAAGCATAATATTTTTTCTAAATAAATCCACATTACAACCAAAAATGTTTGCGGCACCTCTCCTCTCTTCTCTTCTTTTCAATATATATATATATATATATATATATATATATATATATATATATATATATATACACACACATAGTGAGAGAAAGAGAGAATGTTAGGGGTATCTGTATTTCAAAATATACCAAAATTTTTTAAAAGTACAGTTTTCTATCTCTCGGAAAATGTATGGTTTATACAATGTGGTCGTTGCATTGTAGCATAAACAGTAGCGTACATGAGGGTGGGGCAGAGGGTGCACCCAACCCCACTGGTATCTACAATGGGAAGGCATCCAATCAAAGACTGAAATAAAAATTTAGTGTATATTTAATTTGAATAAAGTGTTTCTTTCATGTTTAATCTGTTTTTACCTATTTAAAATATCTTCCTTTTCCTACATTTCTTAGTACTATGCTCTATAGGGCCCCCTACTTGAGTCTTAGGAGCATACAATGAAGAAGTTGGCCCTGGGCATCACCAAACCTCTGCAAATCACTCTGTAAATTAGATTATATATAAAATGTGTGTGTGTTATTAAAAGCAACAAACATTTTGTGTCAATTAATTTTACTGATCAACTTTTCTAAATTATGAATAATCCTTCTCTGACAAGGAGGAAAATTTATCAGAAATTATCCAAAGTTCATTTTGGAAGAAAGTTACAAGAAACATGTTCCAAATTTTTGAATTTCTTAAGTCATTATCAGCATAAGTAGAAATAAATTGTACTTTTCTTCCAAAGTTAACTTTGGACAAATTTCTGATGAATTTTCCTCCTTCTCTTAGAATTATTATTCCCAATTTGAAAAAAAGTCATCAGTTAAACAGACACAAAATGTCTGTTGTCTTTAATTACATTTGCCTTAAAGAACATTTACTGCAAAAATATACAGAATACACACACACATACATACATACATACAAAAATGATCTTCAAGAATCCTGTAACTCATTACGGTCATAGAAACACTAAATGTACTGCTGCTGTAGTAACAATGTTGGTAGGTCACAGGCAAGATATCCTGAGAGAGCCTATATTTTTTTCAGAATGGTTTTCAATTCAGATTTATCCTTCTGCAGACCAGTTGCTAGCCAAAGCTAGGGATCACTGTCTTCTTTGCTGTTTAGCCCATAGATGTTGGGAGGGGGAGAGATGAATTCATGCCTTTCCCAAGAACATCTGTGTGTAAGTGAATACAACAACAGACTAAACCAGAATTTGAATTTGGCTTCCCAATTCCACATTTCACACTGATCTTCCTTGCACCACCTGTGTATCACACACACATGTTCTTGCTTTGAAACAAATATATGTGCCCAAAACAAAGCACAGTAATGATCAGGTAAAAGTGTTATTATTTTCTCATAGAATGTTACATTAGGGCAAATGCAAGGTTAAATAATAGAGAGATAATGTTAAAGTGGCCTTTGTTGATAAGGATCTCTTTTGATGTTTTTGAATAGTATAAGCTAGAATCAACTTGTTGATGACAAGAGGAAGAGGTTAAGTGTGGCTTCTTAAGCATCTTTCAAGCTAGTATCAGAACTAGAGTAGAAAAACAACAAAAGAAGACCCACTTAAAGATGACAGATGTTCTACCAATGATTGAAACAATAAGAAGATGGGAAACACTATAAATCAATTTCACAATAGAAAACCAGAAATGAACAAGAAAATAAGTAAAAAATAAAACATCAGAATTAAAGATTTTTCAATGTGGAATGAACATTACCCAATAAACCACTCCAGTAAGTAACTGACTCCTTATGCTATCCTCTATCTTTATAAGCACCATATCAGGTCAAAAATAGGGTACAGCTGTCATATTTGGGTGGGAGCTACCCAGTCCTCACTTTCCAGTCTTGATAGAGTTCAAAAGCATCTCTGAGTTCTTGTTGGAGAAGAATTATTTTCCTCTCTCTCTCTCTCGCTCTCTCACATTACTTCCATGGAAAGTACTTGGACAAACTATATTCCCTGGTTCCACCATGCCTAACCTTCATGGCTATGACCTGTCATGCCATTTACATAGTAGCAAACCCCCCACATTCCCTCTGTATTCCATCAGTGAGAAGTAAGTTCCACTAAAACAGCTTCTTCCTATGAATCATTTCCCTATGGAACAGAACTTCAAAGAGGATGCTTCCCCAATCACTGTTCAAGTCTAGAGTTAACCATTATCTTCCCCTCCCATCCATATAAACTACCCATTAACCTTAACCCTTTATCTCAAGTGACCCCCAGGTATTGTACAGAGTGTACCTTACTGTAACAAAAAAAAAATAGCTAAAATTAATCTAATCTATCACTTTAAACTATTGCATTTTGATACTTGATAAGAAAGTGGTCAAGTATCAAAATGCACATTTAATTTCTAACAGAAAAACTTATCAGGTGCTACCACCTGCAGGGTCAGGGTGGGCCTGGGAACAACAGCAATTAAGAGTTGGTTTCATGCTCCTCAAAACCTTCTGATCAGAGGCATTGCTGCCAGATGCAGTTTATCATAATACCCAGGACACTTCACTGGGAGGGATCTTACTCCTCTGCAGAGCTGCAGCCAGCATATTCTGAAGCCCCAGCGGACACAGAAGTGCCTTCCTTGATGAATTTCATCTTAACATCAAGAAAATGATTAGAGAACTGGGAAGGATTATTATATAAATAAATAAAAATAGTAGGTCCATATTATTATTCAATGAAACATGTTTGAATATATATATATATATATATATATTTATATATATATATATATATATATATATATATATATATAAAATAAAGAAAGCAGGCTCATAGGTAATAGTTTATTCCATGGGATCAGAGGCCCATCTTTTCAGACCAAAAAATTTTACAATAAATAGATTTTAAATTAATCCAGACACGAGCAAAAAAAAAGAAAAAAAAAAGAAAAGGAAAAATGAAAAAAAGAAAAGGGTGGAAGAGAGAGAAAAAAGAAAAGAAAGAAGTTTAAAAATAAGAAGGGCAGACAGAGATTTCAAAATAAGTTTTTTTTTTTTATGGGGGAAGAAAAAGAGAAAGAGAGAGATAGACATAGCGGAGGAAAAGAGAGTAAGGGAGGGAAAGAAAAGTGTGAAGTACTCAGTTGATGGGTTGAACTAGAACATACTTCTTTTTCCCCCCACAGACATGACAAGTAAAAAAGGATGAACATATTCAAAAAGATACATTGAGATATCTATTTATTTCATGTGGTGGAACAATATCATCACATCATAACCATTATAATTAAAAAAAAATGATGATTATGAAAATAATAATAATTATATATATATATATATATATATATATATATATATATATTGCATATCGTAGACCTAAGAACCTAAAAGAAATCATAGGTAGTAACCACATTTCAGGGGCAAGGTAATCCGTAAGGAACTGAGAACAAAAACAACAGGATTTTCCCAGCCATGTAACAACAAAAGAAGTTTATGTTGCAATCATATTAAAAACACGAATTCATTCACTAGCTCAATCACTAAATCTACTTTCAAAATCTACCTCGATTCTAACTGTAGAAATCATAACATAATTTACCTCCTAGAATGCACACTATGCCAGAAACAATATGTAGGAAAATCTGAATGGCCCTTTAACTACAGAATTAATAATTATTGTAAGCGAATTAAATCGACTCCCTATGAACAATTATTACCTGTAGAACAACATTTCCGCCTAGAAAAACATGATTTCAAAACCCATGCCAGATTCACTATAATTGAGAGAATAGAAAAGTTCAGAGCAGATAACATTAGAAAGATTTTAGTCCCATGAAAATAAGTGGATACAACGTCTAAAAACACAATATACCCAGCCGGGCTAAATCATAAATTTAACAATATATAATAGTAACAATATATAACTCAACAAATCAAAACCTACCCACATTTCTCACCCAGACAAGACAGACATGCTTATGGAGGAATGGAGGCCTCACACTTATACACTCATCCACACGATTATGCACACGTACACACACCATACTCACTCACTCCCTAATGAGCCAAATGATAACAGACACCTACAGCAATACACACGCTTACACATATCATACTCACTCACTCCCTAAGAACCAAATAACACACACACAAACACTAAACAGAGACACATCCCCTCACCAGGTCCAATAAAACTGTCAAACTGACCAGAGAATTCAGGATAAAATGTATCTATCAGTTCTTATCTCAAATAACAACTTAAAAGAGACTGTTTGACCAACACAAGGAATGTTAAAAGATTCATGTGAAAAAGATAAAAAAATAAAAAACAAATGAAAACTACAGACAAAAGTTCATTTTCTCCAACAAAAGACATTCATTTCTGTAGTTCACTGCTAACAGCAAGCAGAAATATTTCTCCTCCCAGATGATGGCCATTTCAGTTGAAACTAGTCGAGGAATCTAAATGGAATAATAATAATAAAAAAACGAAAGAATATTAATCTACAACCCAGTGTGTCTAATGATTTTAATTTTTTATTTTCTTATTATTCAAAAAAATATATATATATATATATATATATATATATATATATATATATATAAAAGGTATATTTAGGCAATAAGTCTTTATTTAAACAAGTTTTTATTAGATTCAACTGACAAAGTCTGTCTGTTTCATTTTTATTGTATTTTTCCAATTTCAAAATAAGATTTTATATGTTGGAATTGAAATTGTTGATAAACATTCTGAAGTTTATGTTTCTTCAAGTACTTTCAACAATCTCAATCATTTTCAAGAATAATATGGTGTATTTTTCTATTTCGAAATTATATATTAACAAATTTATTTGTTTAAAAAATTGTTAAATTGTTCTTTTTCTTATCAAGTTGCCTTTAGTTTTAACTCTGAAAAGTCACAATAATTTTTAATATAAAAACTCCCTAAATTGAAAATAAATAATTTGTATAATAGAAGTGTGGTAAACCAACTGGATCTGATTTTAGCTGAGATTGTTTATGTTCACATTAATATTTTTGGAAAATACATGAATCAGCTTTTCTCTGTACTCTCTCCCATCAGCAGATATTTTGACAAAATGTCTTCATAATGTTCACACTGGCTGATAAAGAATAATGGTGACAAGTGACAAATGCTTGGCATGGTAGTGGCACCAAAAATTATGATTTGCCCACTTAGGACCGATTCAATAGATTCAAAAATAACTTTTAAAATTTATTCTTAAGAAAAATTCACAAAGTAAAAAGTTATCAGAACTTTAGTCAACTTAAAATGTATTTTTTATGAAAATGAAAATAATATTTATCCAGCAAGAACTAATCATGAAAATAGATTAATAAAGAGATTATATCCTAATTAAAATGATTTAATTTTTACTCAGTAAAATATTTTATATAAACAAAGAGATTTTACCTGGATTAAAATTATTTTATTTTTACTTAGCAAAATATTTTAAACAAAAATTTTTATCCCAATTTAAAATTTGAGACTTACCTCAATGTTATGCTATCAATTGCAATCTGATCCTTTCTGTAAAACAATAAAAAGTCATTCTTATTAAATTTTTCTCATCAAAATTTAGAGAACAATATAAAAAAATTCACAGTTTATTATTTGTATTTTTAAATTATTAATTAATTATAAATAAATGTTATACTTATTATTATTTTATAATCCCCTTATATTGTGGGGAAAATTGTGAAAATTGCCTACCTCGGAAATGCCCACGAATCTGTGATAGTTGTATTGGATCATTCCTTTGATTTGATTTCTACTTGGTGGTATTTGCTCTGGAGATCAAAAGTACCATAAACATGATATTTTGGCAATTTCTTTCACCATCTTGTCAATGTGAGGCAACAAGTATGTGTCCAACTGAGTGAACCTATCTGGGAGTAGTCTATTACTAACCTCTTTTTTCAGAAGAAGTTATGTGTAACTGTGCCCTCTACAGAGACTTGCTTGATTCAATAATTCCCTATGCAAACATTCTTACTACTTCAATTTTACTAAATTGTTTCTCATTGGGTGGTTATATCTAGATTTTACTTCTATGGGTTTGCAGTCTGGTGTTACAGTGTTAGAGAAGTGGTGGGTACTGAAAATTGATTGCTGCTAGTCTGCAGATTTCTAAGGTTGTTTTGGGTCTTCACAGTGGATTTCTTGTTTTCAAAGAAGATACATCTAATGCTATAAACCAATAGTTTCCCTCTATTTTCTACTGCTGTTAAGGTATTCCAAAAAATCAAAAACGTCATAGCAAATGTTGCAATAGTCACTTCAGACCCTGCAACCCTACTAGTCATAGAAACAGAAGCATCTGATAGTGCCATTGCTGTGTCACTAAGGCAAAATGCTCACACCATTACTTTTTTTTCAAGAACCCTGTTGCATTCTGAACAGCAACACTCAGCTGTCAAAAAAGAAGCCTACATCACTGTAAAGGCATTACAAAAATGGAGGCATTACCTAACCAGGTGTCACTAAAATATTCGTGCTCTTTGTTTGCCCTTCTTGGAGCCCCAGCATATATCCATTCAGACCAAGGAACATCATTCATGTCAGAACAACTTAGGCAATTCCTCCATAGACAAGGAGTTGCTGTAAGCCAGACAATGCCATATAACCCCTAAGGTTACAGGCAGTGTGAAAAATACAATGGCATTATTTGGAAAACTATTCAGTTGGCTGCTGTGAATTGAATGTGCCTGATTACTGACTAGGAAAGCCTACTCTTAGAGTCTCTGGATGTTATTCAAACCCTGTTGTGCACTGCAACGAACACAACACCATACAAAATGTTTCTACCATTTCAACAGAGAACTTCACAAGGAACCTCACTCTCCTCATGGCTGTCACAATCTGGTACAGTCCTTCTGAGACACCATGTTCAACACAGTTAAAAATGACCCACTGTAAATGTAGTCAATTTATTACAGGCAAACCCGAATTATGCATTTGTCCAGCACTTGGATGGGAAATGAGATACTGTGTTGTTGTAGGATTTGACCCCTATGGGAGTAAACCCCCCACCAGAGAATTGTAACCAGAAAAAAATGGACCAACTGACTTTAGTTCTGATTTGGCACCTAAAAAGCGAGTCCACTTTGAAACTAACACCGCTGTTTCAACTCCAGATGCAGAGGGGCTTACAAATCAAAGAATACCTAAATACTTCAAGTTGAAGATTTATACTCCAAAGCCAAGTAAGCAAGACAAATCCAAAACAACAAGTTCAGACAAGTCAATGTCAGAGGCAGTTGTCAAATGCAAACCATGACAATGTCCTCAAAGAACCCACAGGAAACCAGGTCAGTGGAATGAATTTCTCTCCTACAAATAATCAGTGGGGGAGTATGTGATATGGATTATCTCTCATTATATGTATTCAGTATTTAAGTAAGTCCAATAGGACATGCTTCATTCTAAACTGAATGAAGTGTTAGTTTACACCTGTGTTCGTTTTCTCATTACAATATAAAATATACGTGTTATTCTATTCTACAAAAATTATTTAATTATATGCAAACATTAATTATAAGTAGTCTAAATATAAGCAACACAATTAGTTTACATGTGCTGACAAAAGAATCACAAGAATATCTTAATTATTATTTTACAAGTACAATGTAATTTTTTCTTTTAATCATTTGACCCCAAGCAAGGTAATAAAGCCACTAAGATACAAGGGATACTGTTAGAACATATGAGAAAAAAATACAATTAAGGAGAGAAGGCAATAAAAGATCAAAAATTATGAAGAGAGAAGATAATGATTAACACTGCATTTAAATTTTTGAAGATCAATGTTGACTGGGAAGCAACTGTTCTTATTCATTAATAATGTTCCTGTTTCTAATTTTTCCACACCTAGTAGCCCCTTGTATCTTAGTGGCTTTACTGCTTTGCATGGGGCGAAATCTCTCTCTCTCTATATATATATATAACACAACCCATAACCACACACACTTTCCACTTAGCAACCCATCTCTCTTTCCCATCTCTCTTGGTTGAGTAATTGTTGTAATTTTGGCTAATCTTTGTCACCAAAATGTTGTAAACTAGGGAAGATTACTGAATAGAATAATCACATGAATGTTGGTAATGAACAATAATACTTAGGACCAGATCAACACATATAAGATTTGCCAGCGACGTGTAGAAGTAGTCAACAGCTAGGGGTCAGTCAAGTGAATTCCACAATGAATCTCCAACAGCAAACTGCAGACCAACACATGCAGTATTCACTAATGTATTTATGTGAATGGGGTCATACTCATTATCATTCATAGGTATGCTACAACAGTAACAAAATTTGAAGAAGTTGGACCGGCTATGAAATCGTTGTGTATCTGGAATGACCAAACTGAAGAGAATAAAAGATGTTCCCAACTCACATAAATTCCAAGCACAGAAGCAAGTGGAAAAGATTCTTGTGTAAATAATACCTCTTTGTAATTGTTACAGTCAAGCAAGAGAGATCACACAATAAAAGACAAATTCCAATTCAACTTAACGCACTATGCTGCTTACATCAAATGCATAGGTGAATTGCAAAACATGACAATCACCTCATGAGCATAGTAGACTCATCCACAGACAAAAAATGGTTAAAATTAATGGAAGCACTAATAATAAAAAAGAAGCCAACTATCAATAATATCAGTTATGAACATGATTACAACATGCTGACCATGTTCAGAAATTAAAAACATTCCCATTCCAATATATACATATAAAAAATGTACATATTCTGTTAAACAAAAAACCTTGATAATGGATAATAGATTAGTCAAAGCAGATCATTTATACAGTTTTACCCACTCAATATCCAGAAAAGAAATCACTTGCATGAAAAATTGCAGTACCTTGTCAGTTGTCTTCAATGAAACTTATATAAAATAAGGATTGTTGCCCAAATACACAATTATATATATATATATATATGTGTTCTTAAAATACTTTTATAAAATGCAATAGTATGAGGTCATCAGTGATGTTACCCTGGCTTCATTACAGATTTCAAGTATTGCAACATCAGATCCGTTCTGCCAGGTATCCTGGCCTGTTAACAGGCTGCCTCTCCACATAATTTGTTCCACAATGTGATTTTAATAACAGAAAATGTATTAACAATCAGGAGGTAGATCTTTCTTTCATAATAGCAACGAGGCTTGCATTAAGCAATCAGAATTTGTTGTCTAGAGGTAAAAGAACAAAGGTACAACATGGGCGCACTTTCTAGTTTTGCCTCTCCTGACCATGCGCCAACATTATGGTAAGTCATTTCTTTTACATTTACTTGAGGAAAAAACAAAAAACACAAAAAAAGTTTCATTCAACGAACAGACTTATTCAGTGGATCATTCCATTTTCAGCCAAATCCAACTGGGGATTCCTTCTTCAGCTGCATCTCAGCTTCCTTTCTGTACTTTCTTTTTTTGCGGCTCCCACAATATTCCAATTTTCACTAATGCTTTGCTCATTGAGTATCCCACAAAACCTCTGCATCCCATTTCTATTAGATGAAACTAATTTTTCCAACAATTTTGCTGATACCTTTCGATCAATTCCTGGTATTTCTCATGCTTTCTTTCATTTGCCAACATGATGTTTTCTACCCAAGCAACTGATAATTCCCAGATTATTATCTTCTTTGTGCTATTCAAATAAACTAATAGATTAGAGTGAAGTGTTGTCTGTACTATATGACTTGGGTATTTCAATTGTTTTTTCAGGTCTGTGATCAGCTGCCAGTCGGGTGTTGTTGAAATCATGTTTGAGGTATTATTTTTAGATCCTCTTTTCTTTCTCCTGACCTTAGTAAAATGTATTAGTGGCTCTCTTAACCCTGCTTTATATTTGCATGACCTGATGGCTTTTGTGACTGCGTTCACTAAGGCTCTGAGGACATGGTCATGGCACCAACAATTCTGACTATCCTTTAAAGCTTTGGGGTAGCTGCTTAATATGTACTGCAATGATCCTCTCTTTCCACATAGAGCACAGTTGGGTGCTTCGTTCATTCTCTATACATTCAGATTTGTTGGATTTGGGAGAACGTTGTAGACTAATTTTGTGAGAAACTGAATTCTACTAAAGTCAGCATGCCAGTAATCTGTCTAATGTATCTTACACTGTTCAGTTCCTTCCCATTTTGTCCATGTTCCTTGTTGGTGCAGCCCAACCATACTACTGTAACAGTTTTCCTTGGCACCTGCTCAAACTATATTTTGTAATAACTGGCACTTTTTTTTTTTACCTTGGGCCTTATTGTAACATTTACTGAGAAAGTAGCCCAGTCCTGCCTTCCCTTTTGCCATGATCCCTATTAAGGATTTTTGTTCTGGCCTCTCTTTTGTTGTCACATTAGTGGTGATCCATTTTCTCTCTCTCCAGGTCTCTATTCCTGCTTCTCTCATTTTCAGGTCTTTAGATTCTTTGAATTGGATGACCTGGCTAGTCTGGCTTACTAGGAAATCTTCTTTGATATTACTAAGTGGCAGCTTTAGCATGTTTGTGTTACCATACAGTGCAGCACTGCTTAAACTTCTAGGTAACCCAAGACATCTTTTCAGGCATGTTGTTATTCTCTTCTCCAGAGTTTCCACCATAGGGATCAGGACTTCATATAGTTGATGCGGCCAAAGTAATCTGGGTAATAATGAGTGTTGAAATACCATTGCTTTAAATCAACCTGGCAGGCCTGATTTATCAATTTTTAATAAGGCTGGGTCTAGGTCTTTACTAATCTGGTGGATATGGGCGGTATCGTTCAGACTACTGTCGAATGTCTTGCCTAAGCTCTTGATTGGTTTCTCTGAGAGCATTGAGATTTTAGTTCCCACAACAGTAAATCTATATTTGTTGGTGACCTGGCCTTTTTTAGTCACTAGAGACCTTGATTTAGTTGGTTTGAATTTCATCCTAGCCCAGTTCATGTTCTTTTCAAGACCCCTCAAGAGCTATTTGTCACCAGTTACAGAGTTCATTGTGACTGTAAGGTCATCCATGTAAGCTCTTATTGGTGGCTGCTGGACCCCTGACTTTTATATCACAGAATTTATATATTGTTTTTAAAATGATAAACTGCATCCTTTTTCTTTAAAAGGAAATTTTTGTATCCAACACTTCAGAAAGATTTGCTAAAACACACACACACACATATATATATATATATATAGATAAGATTTAAGAAACTGCAGATATTTATATATAGTGTTCAATATTAATAATATTAAAAATAGTTGTTAATAATATTATATAAAAGATTACTTAAATTCTAAATATCAATTTTTTTCCTGACTTTTAAAGTTAAGTAATTTTTATATATATATATATATATATATATATATATATATATATATATAGTGTTCTAATAATTTGTACTGGTTTTAAATGTGAATTAAGTTTAAGCATCTAATGATTTTTTTTTTTTCTTTCAGATTTGGCGGACTTTGGGCAATATTATTTTTCGCACATAATTGCCATGACTTAAATAACATGATCCAATAGAGAAATAAATAAATTTTCACCAATAACACTGATTTATTTACTGCTGACTTTGATCTGTCTTAATGAAATGCCCTTATATATAATCTGTCTCAATGAAACACCCTTTTTATATATAGACAGATAGATAGATAGATAAATAGATTGATTGATTGATAGACTACCTCAAAAAATTGAAAAAAAGAATTAATGTGTCCAGTGGTGAAAAGGGTGGGGGTCTCATGAAGGATTGTAGTTTTCATATCCGACATGTACATGGAGTGTGACATCTTTAAAGATACACAGTTCTAATCACTGGCATCATGGGGTACCATAAGTTACACTTCTCACCCATCTCTGGTATTTGTGAAAAGAATGTTGAATAGTGCAATAAATGTCCAGAAAACAGTTCAAACCATTCTGTTATGAGTTCTTCAACAGGAATGTAATGTGCTGTTCCAGTAGAATAATGTCTGCCCACATAATGTAATTGCTTGTTTTATTTTATGGCATATTAACCTCAAAGGGTTATTTAACACCAACAATTTTTTTTGTTATATAAATACATATGAATAAAAAATGTATTCTTTGTAATAAAATCAGTTTGTAAATCAAGTTTCATTAACATTTTCGCAAAGAGGGCTTCTGTTAAGAGACAATTACATTGTGGGTAATATTCTTTCCTTCAATAAAGAATTGTGGGCAATATTTAATATCTACATATCTGGTTTCTTAGTTTTATTTCTGCAAAGAGGGTTTTTTTTATCAAGAGTTTGGTTTCATAGATATATGTTTTTTTTTATATATAAAAACTTTGTTTTATTCTTATTCTCTCTTGTTTTATATTTTCTCGTAGAGGCTGACCACTTTTAAAAATGACAGTATATCATCCACATTTACCTTCTCGAACAGCTCAGACATATTATCAGTATTGTAAAATTGCTGTTTTGAGATCACTAGTTCTGGACTAGGATAATACTATTTTACATGCCTGGCAAACTGGTTGCACTTCCTTAGTTAGTAGGAAAAAATGTGTCATTCTCATATAGCTAATGTGCAAATGGGCCATTACAACCTCCTCTTTTCAAGACTTTCTGAAAGATGTATTACTTACTGCCAGCTTGGGATGGATTGCATAGAGTTTATTATGTGGATAATCGTCCCAGTACTCTTGCCATTTTTTAAATATATTTATTTATCTCCTCCTTAAAATCTATATATGGGACCTTGAGCCCTGTATCCCCATTCATATCCAAAGCTGATTTGCCTACCAGGTCTTCTCTACAGTTACCTATTATTTTCATGTGGCTAAGGATCTGATTTGCATGCCAGGTTACCTATTATTTTCATGTGGCTGGGGATCCAACATAATATTATATTTCTCTTTTTATTCATTGTGTTGATTTTATGTAATATTTTAATAATCATTGGTTGTATTTGTTCTTCTTCAAAGCTGATAAGATGGAGAATGAGTGTGAAAGAATTAGAGAGTTCTTTAGTTTGCTCTCAGTGAAGACGTTTTGAGCTAATTCAATTGCATAAGGTTCTGCAGAAAAATCAAACTTCCTTTTGGAAGGCATTACTTTTTGGTAATTTTTTGTCTTACTGCTGCACATCTTATTTTGTCCCTGCTCTTTGATAAATCCATATAGATGGTTGTATAATCATAGAAGTTTATCAAGATTTCCTGGAATTTGTCCAGAAATGTGAGAGGGTGGAGTTTTTTCTTTGGAAAATTATGCATTTCAAGAATGACTTCAGCATGTTTAATCATCTATGGTAAAATACTGGATACCACTGTTTCCTGTAGATTTGATAATGAAGTACCTAATTCATCAGCAATGGATTTCATTCTAAGTCCATATGGTTGCATGGCATTTTCTGGTTGATAGAATTGATCACCATAATTTAGGTCTGTTATATTCAGTGCTAAGGGAATAAATACTTAGCACCAGTTGGATAATGGAAGAAAGGTTTATTGTACACAACTAGTACAATATGAAATACGGTACAGTTATACACACAGGTCAATCTAGTAGTGAGTGCCACTAATTGGAAGGTTGGATGTGCTTGAGTCTTCTTTCTCTCACTCTTCCTGCAGTCTCTCTTAGTTGACTTTATAGGTACTTACTACCTATAGTGTAATCATTCATGAGAGTGACTGGTTATTCCATTACATCAAGGTCAAATGTAGTTCTGTAAACTGCATTAGTTGGGCACAATTTAATTTTTACATAATACTGCAATGCCAATTTAATATGGCGTAGATGTGGAGGGGTTTTACCAGCTTCTGTATATAAGCTCTCCACTGGGGATGTTCTAATCTGAGCCCTTTATGGTAAGTTGCATTGAGGATTTTTATGTACATCTTTCTGGCTGCCCCATATATAAAACTAGTATAATCCAGTTTGGAACAGAGTAGTGATCTATATAGTTTGATAAACATATACCAATCTTCTCATTCAGTATGAGTCACTACACAGAAGTTGTAGGACTTTACTACATTTTGTTTTCAAATACTTCAGATGAGGGATGAAAGTTAGTTTCCTGTCAAAAAATTACACCTAGAAACTTGCTGTTCCACTACTGCAATTTCTACTTAATTTAATTTTAAACATGGATTATTATGAAATTTTCTTAATTTACTGAAATGTATACACTTATATTTTGTTTTAGAAAATGTAAATCCATTTTCCATGGCCCATTTCTGTATTTTATTTAAGCATTGCTGAAATTACTTTTCTATTGGGTTCCTATGTTGAGATTTGTACATGATTAAGAAATCGTCAACATAGAACATCTAACTCCTGGGATTTAAATATGGAGTTGATTTTAACACAAAAAAGCATCACTGTCAGAATGCTTCCTTGTGGAACTCCTTCCTATTGTTCTTGTACTTCTGATAGTGTACTTCCTACTTGGATTTGAAAATTTTGTTTTTTTAGGAAGTTCCTCATGAATTGTCTCAGTCTTAGGCCCAGATCTTTTAATATGCCAAACTTCCATGTAGTATCATAGGCTTTTTCCAAGTTAAAAAAGACTACCGTGAGATGTTCCTTCTGAAGAAATGATTCCCTGACAAAAGTCTCCAGCTGCACTAAATGATCCATGGTACTACTTTTTTTTTCCTGAATGCACATTGGTAATCAGTGATTAATCTGTTCTTTTACAAATACCTAGTCAATCTGTTGTTGACTATTCTTTCCATAGTCTTACACAGACAACTGATTAACACTATCAACCTGTAATTTCCAGGGTCTGAGTCATCTTAACCCAGGTTTCAGAATAGGAATGATAAAAGACTGACCTCCACAAAACTGGGAAGTGGCCATATATTATTAAATAGTTTAAGTTGCAGTGATTTGTTTGGTAGCTGCTTTAGGAATTGATAGTGAATATCATTTGATCCCACAGATGTATCATGGGCTTTCTTTAAAGATTCATTCAATTCCTCTATCATAAATGGAAGATTGTAGCTCTCAGCATTATTGGATTTAAAGTTCATTTTTTATTTTTAAGCTTTTTGTTTGAACTTAACAAATTGTTGACTACCATTCTTGGCTGATGAGTTTTTAGAGATGGTTATTGCTAATTTGACAGCGATATCCTTTTTGCTGCTTATTTTACTATTATTTATGGAAAGGTGTTTAATCACATTAGTATAAAATTTACCAGCTATCTTCTTTTTTATATCCCATACTGATTTTGTTTTTGTCACTGAACTTAATTTGCTGACATCATTTTTCCAACATTCCTGTTTCTTTTCTTTGATTATTTTCTGAGTTTTTGCTTGAAGTTCCTTAAATTTCAACAAGTTATTTGTTATAGGCTCTTTGTAAAAATCCTTTAATGCTCTTCTTCTGAGCCAGATAGCCTTTTTACACTCATCATTAAACCAAGGTCTATTATGTTTGTTTTTTAAATTTTACTCTTTGAGATGCATTTCCTTGATATAGAGACCAGGATTTCTGTAAACTGTGTTATGTTCTGATGCATAATCCTAGATTTTCAGAACATAGCTTTTGAAATTCCTTACAGTTTGCTTTACTCAATTTTCCACATTGGGAATTTTTGTCACTTTGCTCTGAATTTTGCAGAACAATTGGAAAATGATCACTACCACATGTGTCCATCAGTACCTTCCAGGAAAAGTCCATAAAGACAGATGGATTGCACAAATATAAATCAATTGCAGAGTAACTGTCAAAGAATGGATAGATATATATATATATATATATATATATATATATATAAGTTGTGAATTTATTGTGATAGATACACAAATCATAACAGATTGTATATTCTTTCCTTTCTGGTTTTATCTTTACAGCACCATATGGAGCTGTGACAATTAAAATCCTCTTGTAACATAAAGGGAGCAGGGAGTTGCCTTATAATTCCCTGCAATTCGGTTTCATTTATCTCTTCATTTGGTGGAATGTACACTGAATAGATGTTAATTGGTCTGTGTAGTGTTACTTTTACAGCAATCGCCAGTAAATTTGATGTTAAGTTCATCTGACTTTGTGGAACATCATTCCTGACTAGGATGGATGTACCACTTGATGCTCAAAGACCAGTGTCATTTATATAATCATGATTGCTGATACTTTCTAATATTCATTTTATTATCCTTTTAAGAAAAGTTTCCTGAAGGCAAATACCTGCCATAGTCAGGTCTGTTATCAACAGAAGCAGCTCATTAATTTTTGCCTTCACTCCACAGCAGTTCCATTGTATTATTTTATAAATACTTGTACTCTTTTGTGTTTATGGCTTATTAGTTCTTAATTTGTTTTAGTTTAGAAGTTTTAGCTGTTTGCAGGTTTTGGCTCTCCATTTCCATCTCTTCTAACTTATCAAAACTATTTTCAGTAGTGACTTGGGCGTTGTGGATTCCAGCTTTTGGTTGGATGTTTCCATTCTCTTTCTTGATGCACTTAATCTAATGTTTAGGGACTTTGGTGAATGTGTAGGCAATTTCTGTGGCCTTTGTTTTGCAGATGATTTAATATTTTTGGGAGGTGTGGTCTGAGTATGAGATGATGTTATACTCTTATTGGCAGTTACTTTTTTCCTTTTTACCTCTTTCTTGTTCAAAATGCCCCAATTCTTTGTAATATAGTTCTTTCAGATTTTTTTTTTGAAAATTGGGCCACTCATTCAGGCCCTAAGTATACAAGTCCCTCAATAAGGTCCCTATACTTGTCAGTCTGATTGGAGTTATTTGAACCTGTCCTATCCACTATTCTTGCACAAGAAAGACCCCTCATGTACCCTTCAACTACTTTTTTCGCTTCTGTAAAAGAAATTTTCCTATTATATTTCACTTCTTTGATTGCTTTTTCTTTTTTACAGTAATCAAGAGTAAACTGGATGATTTTCCTGGCAATTTATGCATTTAATTTCATCCTAGTACTCTTCTTCACCAATGATCAGAGTCTTTTTGGCCACATTTTGTGCATGTAGGGCAACTCCTACAGCTATCCCTATGATTATCCCCATTGTGTCTAAATTCTTGACATCTAAAACAGGATAAATCAGGATATATAGTGCCACTGGCTCAACATTATAGCCTATTTTGATTTTAGATGGAATCTTAGATTAATTAAATGTAAAGATGTATGTATCCATAAATAATTTTTCATCATTTGTTCTATTAGAGATCCTTTGGTAATCAGAGACTCCCTGGTTTCCCAAGGTAGATGAAATTTTTTCTGGTGTGGCCAAAGAGAGCTCTTCAATTTTAATTACTCCCTTTGAAGTATTCAGTCTTGTGTGAAGGAAAGTTTAGATATTCATATTATAAAAAAGGTCTTCATTTTCATTATTGATTCACCATGTTTCCTGGTTTCAGCTTCCACCATCAAATTGTCATCAATTGATTTTGGATTATTCCAACTGGACAATATTTTCTCAATCAAGAAAAAGGACAGTCTCAACAAAGAAGTTTCCTCCAAAGACTCAAGCACAAAAAATCTCGGAAAGCCCATAATAATTTCTTTTCCAGAATCCAATTCTTAAAGATATCGCATATTGTGTTTTTTATTTTGATTCATAATTTGTATGAATTAAATTTCACTGCCACCTGTGCTCCCCAGCCCCCTCAGAGAATCAATGTTGGGACATGTTAAGGGGGAAACCCAATTGCCTTGGCAGGTCAGGGCTACACAAACCAGTATACTCACATTTGTGAAAGTCCCAGAGCACCTGTCACTAGATTTGTTGTACTACACCAAATTTCAATGAACAAATTGAAGTGTTTAACAGCTATATCAAAGCCTAAATCTCTCTACAAACTGACTGACCCTCAGTCATCACCTTCTATAGGCATTAGAAGGTGATGGCATAAGATTGAGTTGCTATTCATTAAATTGTTCATTTGGGTAAAGTTCTTTTCTAAGGTACTCAATAATTTGGTATTGTTATAGGCGTAAGGGCTTGACATGGCCAACCAGTTGATCAGACTGGGCCTCTCCATCTAGTTAAGGGTCAAGTGGTGATTTGGGAATCGGAAGTACTTAAACCTCACTATTGAAACCCTCAACCACCAGTATCCTGTCTCCAGACATCATGGGTTACCCCCCACAGCAAATAGGTGGCACCACTGAGGAATGGGGTCTTAACCCTCTGCAGAGGTGCAGTCAACGTATTCTACAGCTCCAGCTGACAGGACGGTAATGCACTTGCTACTCAGAATTCTATGCAAAATGTTCAACAACTTCCCTGCCTGATATAATCACCAGAACTGATCTCCATCAAATATGCATGAGACATAATGGGATGACACCTAGTTCACTCAATTTGCACAATTGCAACATTTGCTGCATTGCTTCAGTTGGTGCAGAATGTGATATGATCATATTACATGTGTGAATACAGGCCTGGATTAATGCCTAAAGAGGATATAAAGTGTATTTATATAGGATCAGAGTACTGCACATATAACCCCTCTTATATTGGAACTTACATATCAATATATATATATATATATATATATATATATATATATATATATAACCATATACTGTAGAATCCAGCTATATTACCTGTACATTTAATCATGAAGGAATTGAGACACATTTTCAGAGAGCTTCAGTTTTATTGTCTTATTTATTTTAAGATATTAAAATGTTAAAAATTGCTACATAATGGTAATTATGTTTTAACACCATAAATGTGTCTCCTTGAGCAATGTTAAGCTACTGGTGAGTGAAAGATTAATTTAATTTCAAAAGCAGAATACTTTTAAAAAAAATAAGCTCGCAGGCTTTGCTGTGATTAACCAATCAAATGTTACCTACACTTAATTCAAATTCACAGGAAAAATATTTTTAATATAGGTCATGACATGAAGTTATCAACATATAAAACCTAGATTATTTCCTTATGGGCAGATACAGATTGTTACATTATTTTCTAAGATGTATCAAATTCTAATGCTCAAACTTAGCAAAAGCAAAAGAGAGTGGGGGGTAATTTAACATAATGCTAGCCAGTTATATGCTCGTTCAGCTTGTTACATAAAATTTCGTAGTTGATAAATAAAAGGCCCTTTTAAGAAATTGGTATATATAAAGAGTGGACGTTCTGTTTCATGCTTGAATGGATTGCCACACATTGTTGACCTTAGTCTACTCTCTTATATTTACACATGCTCTGTCCCTGACATTGAGCACTTTTAGCCATAAATATAGCATACCTAAAGACTATAATCTTTATCATATATATATATATATATATATATATATATACACACACAATGTAACTGAGGGTGTACACATTTTAGTGTTTGTGAGATGCTGTAACAAACTTCAAATAGTATGTTAAAAAGTTTTGGTTTCATTATTTTTTTTTTAAATGGTTTCTTTCTTTTGTAATCAGCCTGTATTTAGTTACTTCCTTTTTTTTTCAATATTTTTTTTTGTAGTTTTAGAAATCTGGTCAAATTTGTATTTGTATATTGATACTGTGATATACCTTTATGTGACTATTAATTTCTTCTTTTATATTCTATATCTCTTCAGAAGGTGAGTGAGTATGGCTCTCCACGACTTCCTATCCTTTGTAGCTCTTAGAAATGTTATGTATCTAAACTCTCCCTCCCAGTACCTGTTCTGCCTTCCATTAATATAAGCTCATTAGGTAGGTCACTTAGAGTTACCTTCTGCCATTCCTGGCTTCACTATATCTTGTCAGTGTCAAATTCTCCAAGCTTTTTTCTGTCTCCAAGAAATTTCAAGTATTTCTTCCTGATTCTAAGTAAAAGTGTACTTCTGCTCCCATTTTCCTTAAAACATCCTTGTTGTTCACATGCTCCATCCATGGTATTTTCATCCTCTTTTAGTAGAACCACATCTCTTTTGCCTCAAGTCTCCTCTTCACCTGTATGGAAATTTACCAGAATTCACTGTCATACAGGTGAATTGATATTGCATAGCAGTTCAATACCTTTTGTGACTCAAACAAACCCTTGTTGACACTTTTGTGATGTCAATGAATACTCGTCACTTTCATAATGGTCTTTGTAGTAGAGACTTTGTAATCGCCAATACAATACACTGTTGAACAATGCTGGTGTCAGATGCCTTTGAATAACACTTGCACTAATAGCACTTGCTCGATAATACTCGCTCAAATAGTAATCTGTATAGAAAAATAGTATAGTGAATAGAGCATAGACTAGCGGTCCATATAGTAATAGAGGATAGAGTAGAAATAGATCCAAATAATAATAGAGGTTAGACTAGGAATAAGAATCATTTCTAGATGTCACGTGACTTCCTATATATGTGTTTCCTCTATGGTCATGTGATAATAATGGGATTGATCTATGTTCAAACTCAAATGTTGGCAGTGACACTTTATTCCTATATACAGTGGGGAAAATAACTGGTCTGTGGGGCCTGAATCATTGTTGGCTGGTAGCGGGTGAAATATTTATTTTTTCAATAAAAAAGGAATAAATATTAAAAAATTAATGAGATTTTCTAGAATTTTTTTTTTATATTCTATCCCTCACTTTCAAGATGGACCTACCCTGAAAATTATAGACTGTTCCTATTTTTGTAAAGTGGCAAACTCAGAAAATCAGTAAGGGATGAAATACTTAATTTTCACAATGTAACACCCCCTCTTTGTGATGACTCCCTCTGGAGTCTATACTTCTTCAGCTTCAGTTCAGTATTCAAATGTTCCGTTGCTGTTCTTTTTCTTTTACTGTACCTCCTTGGTTCACTAATTTCTGTTGGCATGGGTACATCAAACATGTCATACAATATTTCCATCGGTACCTCTTTATGTGAAATTACTAAATCAGTGAATCTCCATTTTAACTGATTATGGTGTCACTTATCTTCCCACCTTTGTCTCTGCACCATGTATGTCATTTTGCTGATCCATTTTCTTATAACGCCATCTTCCCAGAATTCTTTTTCATGTTGGTACATTTTAAAAATAAAAAAAAACACTTTATCACCAGGTTTAAAATATTTATTTATATTATTTTGATTCCTTGATGTTCTTATCTTCCATTCTGGTAGTAATTTGTTAAATATAGACTTAATCTTCCTGGCAAACATCAACTCTGCAGGCGACATTCCAAACACAGTGTTCAGGTTTGGTGTTGTTCTGTAAACACTCAAAAATTGTTGTGGCATTATTTCATCTGACTCCTCTCCCTCTGACTTTTTTAGTACCCTTTTAAAAGTATCGACAAACCATTCCACTTACCCATTTGATCTTGGGTGATAAGGAGTTGCAATATGTTCTATTGCTAATGATTTGCAAAAAAACTTAAATTCACTAGACATGAATTGAGTCTCGTTATCTGAAACAATAGAGTCAGGAACACCGAACCTTTCAAAAATCTTGTGTAGTAAATTTATTGTTACTGCAATAGTCGATCTTCTACATTTTAATATTTCTGGTCATTTGGTGTAACTATCAACTACCACTAGATAGTAGGCTTCCTTTAACAGTCCTATGAAATCTATATGTATTCTGGGCCATGGCATATCGGTTTTCAGCCAAGGTTGAATTTTGATAGGTGGTGACTTCACTGCAGCCAGAGCACAACCTCAACATGATTTCACTAAATTTTCGATATCTTGATCCATTTTTGGCCAATAAGTATAACACCTCATTAAGGATTTCATTCTAGAAATTTGTGGATGTTCTATGTGAAATTCTTTTAGTATATGGTTTTTGCAACAATGTTGGTATGACAATAAGTACATAAATACATCATTACATAATGAAAATGCATTATTTCCAATAATATTTTTTCCTTTAAATCTTAATTGCTCCTTCATTTTCATTATAAAGTCATATTTTTATGACTTAATTCTTATTTCCTCCAACGTTATGGGTAGTAATCTTACAGTATTGTATAATTACTGTGTCTTCAAGTGGTTCACAGAATTTTGGTATTAGTCTAGACAATTCGTCTGCATGACTTAATTTTTTGGATGGTAGAAACTCCATTTTATAATTATAGTTCAATAGAATACTTCCTCACTGCTTGTCTATTCTATGTATGTGTGGGAACACCCTTTTTTTATCCATATATGGACAATAATAGATGATGGTCCGTCTGTAGTATGAAACTTTTTCATGGCAAATATGATTGCCAATGCTTCCTTTTTGAATCTGGCTGTAGCTTTTTTCAGCTGAAATTAATGATCTTGAAGCATAAGCTATTGGTTTAGTTGTTCCACCTTCATATTTGTGTAGTATCACTGCTCCAATACCTGAATTACTTGCATCTGATGCAACCACAATCTTTAATTTTGGGTCAAAATGAGCTAGGAAAATATCTAATGTTAAGACTTTCTTAAGCAGGTTATTCAAGGGTGCTGTTAATTTGTGGATGTTTATATATATATATATATATATATATATATATATATATATATATATATTATAAATATATGATAGTAATTAGAAAACCCTAAAAAAAATGCTTGTAACATTGTTACATTTGTTGTCCTTTATTACAGTCGCCCTTGAAGAATCAGGTCATCTACCATTTTCATCAATAATTTGTCCTAAATATTTCAGTCTGGACATAAACAATTTGCATTTTCCTTCACTGATCTTAAAACCATATTCCTTGATTCTCTCAAATACTTTCTTTACATCTTCTGTATGTTACTTTTGGGTCTTGCTTTTAATAAGTATGTCATCCAAATATGCTTGAGCACAATCCAAACCAGCAAGCATAGTATCCATTATCTGTTGGAATGTGCTTGGTCAGTCAGTCAGTTATGTGCTATGTGTGATACATGCTTAGGCAATCATGTCGCTTTCGATACATGACTGACGAGGCAGAAATTTTTCTGCAGTAGGTTGCCATTTCTTTCTGTGGTAGACCAGTTGCCCTCCGGTCTGTCCTGCTATTTACCCATAGCTGAGGGGAGAAGAAAAGTATTCATACCTTTCCCAAGGGTATTAGTATGTAAGTGAATGTAATGGATTTGATTGGAATTTGAACTCAGCTCTCCAATTCCTCAATCTGAGCTGCTATCCATTACTCCACCATTAGATTCACTTATATGCTTGGTGCTGCCTTGATGCAAAAAGAAAGTTGGTTGAATTTGTATAACCATCTATGAGTGTTGTTAATAATTTTCAGCACTCCTCATCTACTAGTACTTGTAGATAAACATCTGACAGGTCCAATTTAGAAAAAAATTTCCCTCCATTCAATTTGACAAAAATTTCCTCTGTAATTGGTAACGGGTAGTTATGTTGTTTTAAACTTTCATTTAACCTCAATGAAAAATCAGCATATATGCAAATTTTATTACTCTTTTTTTTTAACAGAGATTGTTGGTGATGCCCATTCAGAAAAGTCTATTTTTGATATCACACCAAATTTTTCTAGTCTGTTCATTATTAATTGGTTCTAAAGCTGCAAAAGGTTCACTTCTTTTTGGCTTAAATGTCGGTGTTACAGTCACTTAATTCAAACTTAGCTTTTGCTTTCATATGCATGTCCCTAGACCTTCTGAGAAAACTTCTGGAAAACTCTTTTTCAGTTTATTTTCAATTTTTCAGTTGCCGTATTAGTACTGGTCATAACAACATTTATCTTGTTGCAAAATAAAATTAATTGGAAGATCCCAAAGATCAAATAATGCAATTCAGTCTGTTCCAAACAAATTAGCAGTATTTTTTAATACAAACACCACTACTTTTGTGGTTTTTCGCACAAAAGAAACGTTACAGCTGAATTCACCCTAAAAGTTCAATCTCTTTCCCAAGACTCCATGTGCAACTTTATTAGAAGTTAATAAACTGGGTTTACCCATTTTTCTCCATGTCTGTTCATTTATAATAGTTATATGAGATCCTGTATCTAGTTGCAATTTTATTTTTACATCATTAATTTGCACAAAAACAAATTTCCTCTTTTGAGATGTCTTGTTAATTTCCCTTTTAGGCTTCTCCTCATTATTACATGTATTTATCATGTTCACACACATTTTCTTTTCTCTCGATTTTTTGTATCTACAACACATACTTTTAATCTCTCACATTTGTATCATTTTTTGTTCTTGAAGAAACAATCACTTTTAAAATGCTTACCTCCACAACCGTGACAAGTATTAGGTATTGAGGTGGGTGTTTATCATTTTTTTTCCTGTTCTGTTAGGAGTTGAAAACGTCCGTAGTTTTTCTCTTAGATTGTCGGACACTATGTAATTGCGATATCAAGTTTCAAATTCACAATACGTTGACATTCTTCCGCTATTTTCTGGAGAGTTAATTTAGAATCCATTTCCAATTTAGCAAGTATCCTGGATCTTATCTCCATGTCCTCATTAGAAGTTAAACCCTGTAAGAATATCAGGCATTTAAATAAATCCAGAGTTAATTCAATTAACTTGAACTTTTCACATTCTCATTTGCATAAGTGACAAAATCTTCATCATTGGATTGTATTAAGACACTGCCATTGTGTATTAAATAATGAGCTCCTATCACCCAAAATTTTTTATAGAATTAGAACAGTTTCCTTAAAATTTATCTCTCCTGTTTTTTTTTTTCGGCAAAATAAAATTCACATATTATTCATGTTCGGCAGGGGAGAATTTCCTTAATAATAAACAAACTTTCTTTTCATCATTCCAATGTGAACAATTCCTTTTGAAGTGCCCTTCGTATCTTCTATAATAAGCTAGAAAAGTTATCTCTTCATCTGGATTGTACACAAATTCACTGATTGAATTAGCAACAGTATCTGGACTTATTTATATCATTACCTCGGTCATTAATGTGAAATGACTACAACAGCCTCTGTCAGGTTTTTTGACCTGTCAAATGCTTTTTTTTACACTATGCCACCTAGATATACTGAGACTTAGTTTATAAAATAGTTAACTGAATCTAAAATTTTCCAAACATTTTTAAAAATAATTTTTATCATTTTTGTGTTCAAGATGATGTCTCTTGCTTTTGTCATTACTGACAATAGATAGATATTGATGATTTTTTTTTTGTTATGATTTCTAAGGTTGATATTAAAGGATTTACTATGTTGTTCTTCTTGATATGAAGTATAGCTGAAGTGTGGATTTGGCAGGACCAGAGCATTATTAAATGATAGGAAATAAGGCAAATCTCAGATATTGGAATCATGCCTTTCTTAAGACAAGTAGTCTCAGATTAAGATCATTTGTACTGGACTGATTTTGAATTCAAAGTCAACAATTAGAATTCATACATTTATAGTTAGAGACAGAAATTTAACTTTCTGGCAATTGTTATAATAGATGACAGGATGTAATCTTTGTTGGTAAGAGAAAGAAATAGAAAAGCACTTCACTATCTTTTCCAAAAAAGCCATGGCAATTTAGAGACATTAAAGAAAAGGATGGTGTGGAGAGCTATACCTGCCTACACCCCAAAGGGACATAATATTTTAGAAAAAAAAAGCTGAGTCTCAACTTAGACACAATATTTCAATTGGAAAGCATTATGTGGGTGGTCTGGAAAGTATTGACTTCTTTTTTTCCAAGAGAATTTATCACAGTCAGTAGAATGTTTTACTGCTTTGTCACAAGACTCCATAATGGCTTAATTAACTTCTTTGTCCTCAAGGTTATCTGATATTTTATTATGGTTGAGTATCAAGCATCTAACATACCTTATAGGACTTAAAAGGAACCTGCACATTATTTCAATCATCTTATATTTGCTTTTTATCCTTTCTTCTCCAGCTTCAAGACTGGAGATGTTAGTTGTTTTCCCAAATTGCACCTGTCAAGCATACAGCTCTGATACCTGACATGTGTCACTGAAATTCTACTTTATGTGCATGGGGAGGAAAAAAACTCAGCAAAGAAAAAAATGAATAAAATGAAATTGGGTCTGTGAATTTTATATCCACCAGATGAGATGAAAAGATCCGGTGGTTGAATCAGAGATACTAAAGTCCAAAACGTTGTTTATACTTTTCCTGGGTAATTTGCTTCTAATCTTTAGGCATTTGAAAAGCCTCTTTTTATATTTTATGAAGGCCTTTAATTTTCTGTCTGATTCTCCTCAGCAGCAGACTTTGCTTACAGGTGCTTCACGACCCCCCCACAGTAAATTGGGTATTGAATACCAAGACTAACAGGAAACATGACGAAGACAGAAAATGGGAGCCTTCTTTATTATCGTCAATATTGTCCTTATTATCACTATTATATCATTATTATCAAGATTATTATGTTTACCGCAAGAAAAGTTTGATAAGTCAGGAAATTATTTTTAAGAATTCTAAAACCAGAAGGAATGCAGAATATTTTCTATTTCTTTAATTGTGGATGATGTGAATTTCTATCATCACATTTCTCTGATTCAACTGAGATTCAAACAACCAATTAAAAAAAAAATGATCATATGAAGTGACAGGAGATTTTTAATGCCAAAACCTTTTAATATGACAGATTATGAAAATTAATACAAATTAATTTCTATATCTACAAACTCAAAGTCTTCAGTGATTTTTGTTTTTTTAATCAGTTCACACTAAGCAAGGCCACTAAGATACATGTGGTTCCTGAGTGTAAAAGAATATAAGAAAAAGAAAAGTGTTAAGGAGGGGGAACAAGAATTAAAAAGACAAAAGATAACAATTGATATTGCATTTAAATTTTTGAAGATCAAAGTTAAAAGGAAAACAAGAAGCTGGAAGATAGTTCTACAAGCAAAAAGTGTGATAGAAAAAATTGTAGGCAGACAACTTACAGTTACATCTAGCCATTTCACCTGTAAAATGATGAGACCTAATGTTAGTGGTTCAAGTGACAGCAAGTCTTCTCAATCTCCAGCATTTCTCAGAATTCTTACATTAACTAATATCCTACTTATGCTTTCTTTTTTTACCCATACATTTTGTGTAAAGTTCATGTTTTTTGATTCCAGATGAAAACTTGAAAATTTTCTAAAATGATATCATTGTTTAGAAACATGGGAAAAGTGAAGATGTCAGTTTAAACTGATACCAGGAGGAAATTGTTTAACATTCCCATCATTTCAGTTCTTCTATTGACCTCTAACCATTGCATTCTCATTGTGAGAAAAAACTCATTTCAGTCAATTTAAATTTGTTTTGAAATATAACAAAGTATTTTGTTTATTGGAAATATTAAATTTAATCTATTAGCTTGGAATTAAAACTAAAATAAAAACTTCAAGAAAGATTTTTCATTCTTAAAAATTCATTTTTTAAACCTTTTCCTTTTCTTTGGTGGTACCTATGGTTTAGGTATGCCAACAATATGAAATCATTATTGTTAATTCTTTACGATGATTAGAAAAGTTTTACGTGTGAATCTTAAAATATATTTTACAATTATTTTATTGATGTAGTAATTCTTGGGAGGGAGGAAGTGTATTTATTATTGAAGAACAACAGAAAACTTGATAACCCACATTTCATGGCCAATAGAATCTTAATTAAATGTTGAAAATTTCTTTGTTCAAACTAGCAGCACTTCAATAATTGACAATCTGACATTTAGTCATTCTGTAAACTTTCCAGCACCTCATCATATTAATTCTTTCTCTCCATCAAAAATGCCTACATATTTTGTGAAATCTTTACTATTATGTGAAATAAATGTGAGTCTAACTTAGGCTTGTCAGATTATAAAATTAGAAATATAGGGCATTCTTAAAATCTCACTATCTATAAATTTATACATGCCTACACCCCCCCAGACCAAAAAAGAGACACATAAGTTAAAGACACAAAGCAATGATTTTAATGGATTAAAAGAAAATAAATAAAAGTTGTTGTTGTTGTACTTCTTCTCCTTTTTGTTGTTGTTGTTTTTCTTCTCCTCCTCCTTGTTGTTCTTCTTCCTCTTCTTGTTGATCTTTCTTCTCCTTGTTGTTGTTTTCTTCTTCTTCTCCTTGTTGTTGTTGTTATAGTTGTTGTTCTTCCTCTTCTTCTTGTTGATCTTTCTTCTCCTTGTTGTTGTTGTTTTTCTTCTTCTTGTTGATCTTTCTTCTCTTGTTGTTATTGTTGTTCTTCTCCTTCTTCTTCTCATTGTTGTTCTTCTTGTTCTTCTTCTTCTTCTCCTTGTTGTTGTTGTCCTTCTTCTCCTCCTTGTTGTTGTTCTTTTTCTTCTTCTCCTCCTTGTTGTTGTTGTTCTTCTCCTTCTCATTGTTGTTCGTATTATTATTAATATTAACGAAGTGAAAAGTGTTAACTGTTGTGATGCAATTAGACTTATCATGATTATGTGATATTTGAAGAGAAGAAAAGGCAGAGATTATACTGTAGGAGTTCGACAGGTGATGGTTTTTAAACTTGCCATTTATTATTGTTATTATTTATCAGTCTTTACATGAACAGTATTAGCATAAATGGATTTACCCTAGAGGCCTAGCAATTAATAGCTTTCAAAATCATTCCTCCAATTTCAACCATTCTATCTGAAGGTAAACGTTAACCCTATGTTCCTATTACTGAAAAGATGGAAAAACATAGAATCCTTATTCTCACTTCACAAAGGTTGTCAAGGATAAATCCCTGAATGATATAACCAAACTACATTTACTGTCTTATTTGCCTTGTATCCTGAATGAAAAGCTTTAAAGCAAACACACAAATCTGTCCCTTATGGTCTCCTCAGATCCATGCAGTCACTTACTCTCTCCTGAAAGAATTATTTTTAAAGACATTTCCCAGATGCTTACTCAATGTTAATCATTTGAATGTCAATCAAACATTCGCCAGCAATAAAATGTTCCAATTTTCTCTTGTCACCTTCTCCGTAGGAAGGAATTATTTTTCTATGACCTGAGACTGTTGGAGCTATATAGCCTACTGACTCCAATACTGAAGTGCTTTATTGCTTTTGAGAGATAAAACTCAAAGAGCAAACGATGGAGGACAATGCAACTGACAGGCATGTTAAATGCAAAATGTCATACATGCTTATCATCATTCTGAGCCACAGTTTTTACAGCTTGGCATGCAAGGATTTACCCTTGTCATTATCTATCACTCACTTGAACATAACAATACACATATGTGGGAAAAGTAACCAAATAAATTTTGACACGCATATGTCTGTGTGTGTGTGTGTGTGTATTTGTTTGTGTGTGTGTGTATATATATATATATATATATATATATATATATATATATATAGAGAGAGAGAGAGAGAGAGAGAGTGTGAAAGAAATAGATATATCTATACAGAGACCAGCAGATGAGTATTTGAATGCATAAATATAATTGCAATGTTAGTGCTCAAAATTAAATATCCTTATGTAAAGAAATTTACTAAAATGTAAGGCCAGTATATGCTTACAATTTGTTTAAAATTTTTTACTGTATAATGTTTTATATATGTAATTAATATTCATCACTGAATTAAGTGCATTGACAAGGAAAGAGATTATGCTGAAAAAATAAAATTTGTGTAAAATAAGTCTTCCTTTTCATCATTAGACTACTGACTTACTATTAATCTCTCCCTCTCATATATATATATATATATATTTCTAAAAAATAAATGAATGTTTTTAACCCAACATATTTTTTATCACTTCAAATGTTAATTTTAGCGGTTACACATATTTGAGTAGATGCTCCATTTATTTTAAACAGTATGTATTTCATCTACCAACCTGTGTACTTGAAAAAATTCAATGAAGAAAATGTACCCTTAGGCAGGAGAGATGAAATAAATACTGTTTAAAATAAATGGACCGTCTACTCAAATATGGGTAGCCACTAAAAATAATGTTTGAAGTAATAATTAATATTATATAAATATATATATATATATATATATATATATATATATATTAGTTGTATATCTCATTGTGATATATGGTCACATCAAATTAAACGAAACTGTAAAATTGTTTTTGAGACATTACAAATGATTAAATTGTTGCTACACAATCTTCTCTTTTCAGTGAAATCATTATACTTGTAACATACTGAGAATTTTTGCTTCACTAAGTGCTCCAAAGGGTGAGATAAATTTGTACTTGTAATAGCTGTGAAACACAACATGCACAATGAAAAAAAACTTGCTCATAACAGTGTTATTTCATTTAGTATAAATCATGAAATAATAAAAGCCAAAATTGATGTTAACATTAAAATGAAGAGAAGGCTTTCTTGAAATGAACAGAAAAAAAAAACAGGAGAATATTTACAAGGAGAATGTCTTGATGTTGAGAATTGGTACTTTGATATGATCTGCTTCTAATTCAATGCCAACTCTGTTTTTCTCCAGATACTTGAGTAAACTTCCAGCAGCTCTCACCTGTAAAAAAAACCAAGATCAGTTATATATCAAATACTTTGATGTTATACAAATAAATACTAAATAACAGCTTCAAAATTTGCAAACACAGTGAAATTTGTTTAGGCAAAAAATATCATAAGTCCCCAGAAATAGCTGTTTATGGGAATTTGATTGTGTTTGAGTGTTTTGGGGCAAAGCTGACAGATTTTTTCTTCTGTATGCCATGTCAGGATGTGACCATTCATAGCTCTCCACAACTTTCTATCCTTTATAGCTCTTACTAAAGTTTGTCTTTTCACTATCCCTCCCAATCCCTGTTTCTGCCATCCATTACACAAGCTTGTTAGTTAGGTGCTTTCCTTTCTCTCTTTTGATTTCAATAGGTTCTGAGAGTGTCAAATTCTCCAAACCTTCATTCTTCATTATGCATCCTAAAAATTTCAATTGTCTCTTTCTGATTTTAAATATTTTCCATTTCCCTTAAAATTTCCTCATTGCTCACATGTTCCATCCATGATATTCTCAGCATTCTTCTGTAGAACAACATCTCTGTTGCCTCAAGTTTCTTCTTCATCTGTAAGGAGACTGCACAACGTTCACTGCCATACTGATATTACATCCCAGCTAAGTATTTTTTTCTTTATTTCTAATGTAAATTTCCTCTTTCTTAATACTTTGCTGAGAGATCATGCTATCAAATCACCAAAACCCCCTGCTAATGTATTGGAAGAAAATGAAAGATCTCTTAAGGAAACAGTGAATAAATTTAATCTCAAAAATTATGTTGTAACATCTTAAGTCAAGAGAAATTATTCTAGTGTTAATTCCACTGATAAAAAGGTTGCAGCAATTCAAGATTAGAGAAACTGATTTAGCCTGCAGTCACAAAGAGCATTAAAAACTCAAGCAGAACTAGAGACATCAGTTGAAGTGTATTTCATTTAAAGGTTTAACAGGCAGCCTTTTCACAACACCAACAGAAGGGGTAAGAATACAAGAAGAATATTAACAAACAAAAACTTTGGTTATTCTAATGGAAAGAAACCTAATTATCCAGGACCTTATGGTAGGCTTTCCAACAGTCTTTGGTTAGACTTTTTATTTCCATGCAACAAAATAATCAAGAATATATAACAAATGTTGAGTTTCTGTCTGAAGTTCACAACAGCAAATTGTTCTATGGAAGCATTAATTTGTGAATTTGGTGACATAGTGGTTATGAGTTCAATCCCTGGTTTGAGCAGTGTGTAAATGATTCACTGGAAATGGGGAAGCAATAACTGATCAAAACTATAAATAAGAATTCCTAGACATGGGCAGTAGAAGAAGAACAGTCTAAACCTTTAGATTAAATAAAGAGTTCAGTTCAGATTTCCCAGTAGGTTACTCAGATCAATATATACCTGAGGAAGGCCATAGGGTGCAGCAGCTGAAACATTGTGATAGCAACAATAAAGATGAAGACAACAGTTCGAATATAAATAGCATAAATATTGAGTTAATTAGTCAAAAACTAGAAGAAAATTGTTGAATGAAACTCTGAGATCAGCAATTTATAACAGTGAAGAAACTCAAACCATTTGTGGAGAAAAGATTTGATGAATATTTTCTGGAAACATTGTCAGACAATATTAGAACCAATATCAAAGTGCAGGAAGATAAAAAAAAAGGCAACAATTTTGGAAATAAAGAAGTCTGGTGACCTTGCAGCATATCTTGCAGACATTAGAGCAAATTTTGTGACTAAGGGGAATATGAAGTCTGATCAAAAATGTATCAAGACTGGTGTTATAAAAAGAAAACTACAGCACATATCAATTCAACATTTAATCTTCTTTGAAGTAATCCCCTTCTGAAGCTATGGACATTATCCAGCTTTGTTTCCATTATTGGAAGCATTCCTGGAATTCATTTTTGGGGATAACAAGCAGCTGCCTCATCACATTCTCTTGGATTTTCCAAATGTCTTGAAATCGGGTTTCTTTCAAATGAAATTTGATTTTTGGAAAGAAGAAAAAGTTGCAAGGTATAAGATCTGGGAAATATGGTGGTTGCCAGATATGAGTGGGCAGATGCATTGTCACGGTGGAGTTGCCACCAACTGGATGCATGTAATTTTGTCCTTTTCTGATGAACTGCATCACTGAAAATGCCACAGCGTGTCATGGTAATACTCCTTGTTTACTGTCTGACCAGGTGGAGTATACTCATGATGAACAATCCCTTGTAGTCAAAGAAAACAATGTCTAGCAATATGTGAACTCAACAAACAAGTGGAGAAAGTCTGAGCTGTGAGTTAAAAGAGAATGCTAAGTCAAATGTTGAAATGGAAGCAAACAAAGTAGTTGTTGTAGAACTGCAAGCAGCTTCAACCAGGACAAAAGGTAAGCCACCGAGAGTTTCATTTCCTACAAAAGTGGTCCAACTTCCCAATCTGGGTCAATTGTTAAGGTGTAAACTCTAATTGTAGAGAAAAAAGAATTTTATAAGCATGGCAGAAAGAAACAAATTTATGATGAACATTAACATGGATGAGGATAGGCTCTTTTAGTTATACTTTGAACGCAAAGTTTCAGAATACCAAATGTCAGATAGTGAAGATGAGATTGTGAATTTGAAGAGACAAAGAAAAAGAAACTACAGAGTAAATTGAAAACAAATTACCTGAACAAATTCCTGATAATGGTCAACCAAAATAAATATACAATGGATTTATGCAAAGAATCTCACAGAAAAACAGTTATGGTAAAAACAAGTAGTAAAGGTTGATAAGTTTTACCTTAATGTTTTTCAAAGCAAGCAATATAAGAAGCGATTCCCCCGTGTGTTCCAAGGAATGTTTACCGATTACCATGAAAACAATATCCTCAAATAAATGAATTTGTAAATCAATGGCCATTAAAACTGCTTTCCTGCAAGGGGAGACATTTGATAGACACGTTTATCTGTATCTTTCACCAGAGGCTAATGTAGCAGAAGGTTACTTTTGGAAGCTGTCAAAATGTGTTCATATAGATTGTCAGATGTCTTTTATACATGGTACTTAATGGTTTAATAAAGTGAGGGGCAATTCCTTCCAACCAAGACCAGGCCATTTTTACAGAATATTTTAACCATAAATTGCATAGAATTATGTCCATGGTTTCTCTTTTGCTGAATAAGACATTTCTTATAACACAGTTATGCACCATCTTTCTAAAGTTTTCAAAGTTAAACCAAAAGAAGCAACTAATTTTAAATATACTAATTTGAACATGGAGAGAGTATAATATATGTGTTATATGTATAAAAGTTATTAAGGTAAATGTATGAAATGATAGACTTGTAAAAATCTTTTGAAAATGCAAATCCTAGTTGTGTTTGAATGCTCTGTCCAAGAGAATGGTATTATGTTTGTTAGAAATCAGTTAGAATTGATTAAGCTTATGAGTGATTGGCCTTCATCAAATGAACTTGAAGAAAGTGTTTTTTAGAAACTGAAGTACCAAAAGAATTAGACACACCTACTTGATAACATTCTGTACCTCCCTTTACCTCTATAAAAGCATCTGCATGATATAGTATAGAATCTACAAGCTTGACGAATCATTATGTGGGAATGTCTATCCAGGGACCATCCAGGACTGTCCATAACTGAGTTATGTTTGTTGGATGTTGCTGCAGGGAATTTAGTGTGGTTTTCAAGATGTCTTACATATGTTCAATGGGTTTAAATCTGATAGACACAAGGAACAATGGTGTAGTTGGAAGTCAGCCAAGAGCTTTTGCAACAAATTTTGTTCTATCATATGGCAAGGTTTGCAGAATCTTACTGGAGCACACCATCATTATCAGGAACGGTGAGCATAAAAGGGTGCAAATGATCAGCAACACAATCAGTATTTTTCACACTTGTCAAGACAGACAGCAATTTTAGTGATTTTTACAAACTCTAACATGATCCATCTCACACTATCACACTATTATTGAGTCAACACAAGCTCGTGCAGCACCATGTTGAAAGGCTGAGTTCATAACTTCATGTCATCTTCTCCATAGACAAACTTGACCATAATCAAATACTTTTAAATCCTTATCATACACCATGACTGCTACAGCTAAATTAATTCCTTAACTATTACATCAGATATATGGAATCTAACAGATTCCATTTCTACAAGTGATGGTTTGTGAAACTATCCAGTGTATCATTGTCTCTATGTTTTTGCCACTTCAGTCTATACTACCTCTGTTCCATAATAGTTAATACATTTAATATATGAAATGTGTATTCAAATGTAACAATTATTATGGGACAGGTGGTAATAAACTACAGATATTTTACATCATTCTGTACTTGATTCCAGTTACTAAATAATTTTGTCCTGGGTATGGCAATAAACTACATCTGGCGGCAAGGCTTCTGATTAAAAGATTTTGAGGAGTGTGGAACTACCTCTTAATTGATGTTGTTCCCAGGTCCACTCTAAACCAGGGTAGTAGCACCTGTTAGGGTTCCAGCTATGGACAAATAGTGAACCCCCAAACTGAACCCAAAACATGAAAATAAAAATACATGAGAAAAAAATTACCAACAATAAATTTTCATAGTAAAAAAAAAAATTAAAAGATTACCAGCAATACATTTTTGGAGAAAAAAATTACCAAAACTCACAAGAGAATAAAATTTCAGCATTAAATTACCGATAAGAAGATGATATATCATTAAAAAAACAAACAAACCAAAACTAAATAATTAGACTGGTTTTCATATACAGAACAATTATTATCTGAAATGATACATTTTACAATAATTTGTAAAATTTGCCAACTTTGTTTTATATTCAAAGAAACTCTAGTTTCTTTATGTCATTTTGGGGCTGATTAAGACTCAGCATTTTTACTATGGCAAAGATTTTCTGTTTTAGACAAATATATGAGAATATTAAAATGGTGAGAGATGCCTTTCTTTTTGTTAAGAATTTGTTGATATCCATGATATTTTTTGCTATTTAGCTTTTATTTAACATCTCACATTTCTCTAAGGACATAAGTTTCCATGTGTAGAAGGACATAAAATTGTGGAGAGCCATGATCACCTATGTCATGAAGTGACATGCCACATTAAAGAAGTCTTTTGTCTAACATTTAAATAAAAGACAATACATTATTGCAGAGAAGAATTATCAGTGTTACAGATTATTGGCATATGCCCATCTTCATCTTCCCAATCAAGAAATTCTTGGATAAATCTTCTTAGAAAATAGATGCTTCTGGGTAGTTAAACATGGCTTACAGCAGTAGCTTTGAAGACTAATTACTAAAATTTATTCTGACAAAAAGATAATGCTATACAATACTATGTACTCAGGATGAAATCCATTGCTGAAAAATTAGGTACCACACTCTCAAATATACAAGAAACAACTGCAGCCAGTATTCCATGATGGATCAAGCAATCCAAAGTTCTGCTAAAATTACATAATATCCCAAAACAAAAAATACACTGACTCACATTCCAGGACAAGTTTCAGGACATATTGGCAAACTTCCTTAACCATAGGCCCATCTATATAGATGAGTCAAAATGTGAGGACAAGATAGAATGTGCAGCAGTGAGCTAAAATATAACCAAAAAAAGGCGCCTCCCAAAGGGAAGCTCTATTTTCACTGTAGATTCTTATGAAATTGAGCTAGTTCCCAACATTATCTCAGTGGTACTGGGATGATAACCCACACAATAAACTCTTCACAATTCAGGCAAAACTAGAAGAATGGAAGTCAGCTCTCAGAAAATCTTGTAAGGAAAAAGTGCTACTAGTCTGCATACGAATTGGCCATATGAGAATAACCCATTCATACTTACTAAACAAAGATCAACCAGTATGCCAACCATGTAAAACAACATATATTTAGTAAACATATATTAATCACATGCTCAGATCTTGCTCTTTCAAGATAAAAATACTATAATATTTCAGTGTCCTGGGTATGACATTAAACTACATCCGTGTCCTGGTTAAGACAATGAACTGTGTCCAACAGCAAAGCCTCTGATAAGACGCTTTTTAAAAAATAATGTTGCCAACTGTGAATTTTTGAGGTAATCATATTACCAGCTAAACATTTTTGAAAGAACAGTGTTGCTGGCTATACATTTTTGAAGAAATAATATTACCAGCTATACATTTTTGAAGAAATAATATTACCAGCTATACATTTTTGAAGAAATAATATTACCAGCTATACATTTTTGAAGAAATAATATTACCAGCTATACATTTTTGAAGAAATAATATTACCAGCTATACATTTTTGAAGAAATAATATTACCAGCTATACATTTTTGAGGAAAAAAAATATTACCAGAAATAGATTTTTGACAAAACAAAAATATTACCAGGAAAAGAAAAAAAAAGTTGTCGACATTAAATGACCCATTGAGGTTGATAAAAAATAATAATAAAACAAAACAAACCAAACCTATAATATTTCACATTATATATAAGCTGTTCGAGAAAGTGAATGATATAATATCATTTCTCAAAACAGTAGGACTCTACCAAAAATTATAAACTAAATGAAAATGTCAAAATCATTTTCTCTACAAACTGTGTATCTGAAAAGAATACATCAATGAACGCAGACTCTTGACAACAACCCTCTTTACAAAATATATCAATGAAACCAGATCTACAAACTGTTTCCTTACAAAAAAAATATAGATTTCATTCATATGAATCTGCTGTAAAAATCCTGTTGGCATTAAATAAGCCATTGAAGTTGATATAGTGTAAAACAAACCAAAGCACATGGCAATGCTCTATTGAAATAAGTTACTAAATGAATTCTTACTGCAAGCAGCAAGATTACAAGGTTATCCCAAAATTATCCAAATTTTTTTCTCTCTTAGTTTTTTAACCATTTTATTGACTTTTTGATGTAGTTGACTTTTTCTACTTTAATTCTGTTTACTTATATAGTCTGTCTGAATTTATTATGTAAACCACATAAACCTCAATAACGGTGGTTTAATTGCTCCCCATAGGCCTTATCTGCTGTCATATTGTCGTACTCAGATCGGGACTTGATGGTAGCTTTTCCATTATCTTCTCTCCTGTAATTCATGGGTAAACTTAGATACATAAGAAGATACACTGCCATATACACACTTCACTTTGAAACTGTGACGTTAGGACATGTTGCATTCAAAGAAAATCTTGTCCATGAAACGGCAATAGTTAGCACCGTTCAGTTTAACTTCTTCATCAACTTTGACTGGTTCAATAATGGTTTAATCAAACATTCCAGCCCATCATACTTCCACTATCTTGCTACATTGTTTTAGCCACAAGCACATCTGCATCAGTTAAAATCCATCCTTTGGCTCATACATCAGGTTCATCTGAGATTCATCCATGAAAATTACTTCAGAAAAATCAGTTTCCATGTATCGCTTGGCCCATTTTTGATGCTTTAAAATATTTGCTTTACTGAGAGGAGTTTTCTATACAGAGATTTCTTGACTGATCCTAATTTGCAAAGTATTCTGCATGTTTTATCAATTCCAGACTGTTCAAAGATATGGGCACAGAGGTCCAGAATGGTTGTTTAACTATAGCTCATTTTAGTTTACATTCATTTCAAGAAGAGAAGTTCTTAAAGCCTTTTCCTTTGCTTCTACTTAGCAACTTTCAATAGTCCTCCTTATTGTCCAATGATTTCAACAAAACTCCTTTGATAACTCTAATGTAGACATTCTCTTACTCAATAACTTTACTATTTTTTGTTTTAGTCCATTTTTAGATCCTTTCCATTTCCCATGTTTCAGCATATATGATGGAAAAAAGAAATAAAACTGTTTTTTTTTATTACATGTTAGAAGCTTTAAACTAATATTAGCTTAATCTGCATAATAAGTTCAAACTGTGTTTTTTTTTTTTTTATAAATCCAATAACTTTAATAAAGCTTGTTTCAAATGGTCTGGTGATTCTGCTATGTATTTAGATATTATTGATAAAATCCAAAACAGAATCTGGCATCTCAGCTTCGGTCACTTTCCTGCTGCTATAACATAGCTTCTCTGTGCTTTTTCCATAAATACTTAGTAATTGTTCTTTCTGGACAATCTCCTTAAAGATGAAGAAGAAACTTGAAGCAACAGAAATGTGCTTCTACAGAAGGTTTCTGAAGATACAATGGACTGAATATGTGAACAATGATGAGAAAATGGAAACAAAAAAGAAACTTATACTTAACAACAGGAAGAAACAGTTGAAATTTCTAGGGCACATAATGAGAAAAGACAGCTTGGAAAATCTAATGCTCACAGGACAGGTTGAAGAAAAGAAAATTGTGGAGAGCCATGGTCACTCACATCCTGAAGGGACATGACACCTAGATGATGACTAGATTTGCACCAAGATCTCATTATTTTACATTCTTGTTTCTTAGTCAACTTTGAACTTAAAAAAGACTTAGAAATGTACTAGTAGCTTTCAAAGAAGGAAGTTGTGCATCTAAAACAATATATTTGTAAAAAAACATCAAAAACAATATATTTGTAATTATAATTAAAAAAAATCTTTTCTATGCTCACAAAGGAATAGTTTCAACAAAGGGCAAATGTTATCATTACTGACCCTGGGAATTAAAAAATCAAACATTAAAGTACACACACACACACACACACACACATATATATATATATATATATATATAGGCAATACCCTAGAAAGTAAGATATCTGTCTACTAAGTATATAACTTCTGAATAAAATGAATGACAGGATGAACCCCAAAAGCATCAATTATTTAGCTACAGTAAACTTATCATGATCAGCTGAATGAATCCAATATAGATTTTATGAGCATTTGTGAATATAAGGATGATTTTTAAATTATACGACCATTCTTTGCAAGTTAGTCCCTCATTGGGAAAGTGAATAGTAAGGGAAAAACCAGACAATGGAACATAAGAAAATCCAAAGATGAAGTCTAAAAGTCTAGTATTACAGACCATAGTAATAGGAATAACACATGTTGGATATGGTCCAAATAATAAATAGAACTATTGTTGGGAAGTTAGAAAATCAAAGTATATGGCATACACATTAGCCTCAAAGACAAATGTATAGATCAGACCAATGAAGATTTAAGTTTAATGCAAAAAGAATATCTCTTCATATGAAATGAGTATGGAATTGCCTGTATTACATAGGTTGTTGAGAATGATTGAAGCTCATTTAATCAATATATAATCTGCCACCATTTTTTTACTTATTACCATTTTGTTGAAAAAAAAAAAGCCTCCCCTTTGTTGCAGAGTTGATCTGTCAAAGGCTCCAACCAAAACAATGTCATAACACCAAAAGCAATGAAAAACAAATGAGTGAATAATTTTTAACAACTTTTGGAACAGCCAATATGTACAAAATTAGCAAAATACATATACAATAGATTAAAAACTTCAAAATGTGTGACATTTAAGTAACATTATTTAAAAGTTAAAAAATGAATTATCTGATTTGCACCTTAAAATATCCACATGGTGCAATGAATTTAACATAAAATTAAATTTCAATCAAATAAATAGTTATGTCAACTAATCTTAAGCAAGACTAAGCAAGCAAGTTACTTCCTGCTTGGCCATATGGAATAATGTAAAGTTATTGGATGATACCCACATGGCAAGATTTATACTGTGTTTGCTTAGGTGGCCTACAGTGGGTACACTCCAAAAAGGAGCCACCCAAGAAGTTGAGACAATTGGGAGCTTATGTCTTCAAACTGCGGAAACGGTCCATCACCCACACAAGTGCCAGTTTCTAGTATTCTAAGAGATGTCGAGTCGTTCTGTCTCCAGAATGAAGAACACCCACCAAAACAAAGAAATAACAAAGACCATTTCAGTTTTTGTTTTGTTTTTTTACTGTTTCAATTCCAAAAGAAAGACCAAAGAGGCAGAGAATAGCAGAAAAACAAAGTTGGGGAAGGAAAGAGGAAATGATTCTTGTTTTAATATCTCCTTTTTTAAGTGATCGGTGTGTGTGTGTGTGTCATATGAGTCCTTTTTCCCTGTCAAAATAAAGGTTTGATCAAAGCTCATGATTTGGGATATTGCAATACATAAACAACAGATTAAAGTGAAATCGTGAACTTAATAAACAAATAAACAATAAAAAAATTCTGTCAAAAAATGAACAAACCTAGACTTGTGTTGTGGTACAGGGGGGGGGTAAAGTTTTGGAATAGAGTTCATGAGGTTCTTGTTTTAATCGTTTACTGCCAGGTAGGCAAGTTTTAATAACTTCCACTTTCCAAATAACTAGGGCTTATTTGAAACACTCGTTCCCTTATGATCACCAAAGTTAAGCAACACTGAGTTTGGTCAGTACCTAGATGGGTGACCATTTGAGAATACCAGGTGCTGTAAGCTTAGATGTGTGGGTGATGTAATGGATAATGCTTTGGAATGTTCTTTCATCATCTTTTCATCTTAGTTATTTTCTCTCTTAATAATGACAATATTTATGAAAAGCTGAATTTATAGTTGAACTTATTCTTGTGTATAATTAATGCATTGGATAAATTATTTTCTTATATTCATAAGTTCATCTTTTTTAATTCCTACAAATTATTGGAATGAACATCTGTTATAGTTTATCTTATCTATGCCTGCTACAGAATTATTGATATTAGGATCATTTTTGGTTCTGATTGCATCCATAATAGTTTTTGAGCTAGTTGTAATTGATATATATATATATATATATATTATATTGAATAATAGATGTCATTCACATAAATACAGTATTTACTACTGTATTTATGTGAATGGAAACATCCCATTATCATCTGTAGGTATGCTACAACAGAAAGTCATGTTAAACAGCCACTTTCCTAGATTTTTTCATATTAATATGAGTGTCTCCCAGGGCTCTATTCTTGGGCCTACATTGTTGCTTATCTTTATCAATAACCTTCCTGATGTCATCGGTTTTCAACTCAGTATCTATGCTGATGACACAACTGTTTACTCCTGTTTTAATATTAAGTCTGAAAGTTTCAATAAAGTAAAAATGAGCTACAATCAGTTGTTAACTGGGGCAAGAAATGGTTTGTAAATTTTAATGCCTCTGAATTGAAACTGCTCTTTTTTAATCATCTAAGAGGACCGTTTCTGCTTTCTATCATTATGGTTGATGCTAACCGCCAGGAGAGCAACTCATTGAGCCTTCTTGGTCTCTGTTTTCCACTGACATGAAGTGGAATGATTATATTGAATTAATTACTAGGTCTGCTACCAGAAATGTTGGGTCACTGTGTTGCGCCAGATAATTTTTCTTGCCAGAATCCATCTTGCATGTTTATGATTCTGCCATTCATCTGTGCATTAAATATAATCACCATAGCTGGTCTGGTGCTCCTGTTATATATCTTGACAAAATCCAAAGAAGGGACTGTAATACTATCCGTCCTAACCTGGCATCTCAACTTCAGTTACCTTTCTACTGTTGTGATGTGGCTTCCCCATGTCTTTTCTATAAATATTTTCATTTGTTTTAATGAGCTTTCCATCTTGGTATTTTGACTGTGTGAACACTACCAATTGATTGATCGATGGATTTGTTTTTCACAGCTCATCAACTATTTTCTAGCTATTTAAAACCAGAAAATATTTAAGACTGGAAGAATTTTTTTTTTTTATTTTGGAGATAATGATTTAGTGATACAAGTCTTACTAATTAATCCATAACTGGAGGGAGAAGAGGTGCATTCAGATCTTTCTCAAAGCTATTTGTGTATAAATGATTATAAAAACTCAACTGGAATTGGAACTCATCTCTCTGATGAACAATTTTGAGCCTTATCCATTACACCACCCACACATCCAAGGTTCTATTCTAATAGTCCATGTTCTCAAACTTCTCTCCTGTAGAACTGGTTTCTTGTTTCCTTGTCATCTACAACCTTCAAAACTTCAAATCTAATGTCTATTACCATCTTCTGTCTTTTGAATCATGTTCTTTTATTGTCCTTTCTTCTCATTCTTTTTCACTCTCAGTAACCCCTTGTATCTTAATGATTTATTATATATATATATATATATATATATATATATATATATATATATATATATATATATATATATTATAGAAGATTAAAACAAAAACATGTTAAACAATGCAACACAATAACGACATGTTTTGGCACTAAGCTGTGCCTCTTCAGGCAATGGTAAATGACTATGATTTACTTCAAAAGCAAAATATCCCTCTTTTCTCAAAAGAGAAGATGAGAAAACAAGATCAGAATTAAAATGAGGCTTGTGGGTTTACTCTGATTAATCAATTAGGTGTCAGACCTACTCTAAATTAAAGATCTTTGTTAAATCAGATAGTACTTCTAATTTCTATAAGTGTAATTCAAAAGACGATAATGTTTTCATTAAAAAAACTTTACCAAAAATTACTAATTATAACCATATGAAATGGTACTATCAAATTGGAAGTTGAACCATATTTTTAGGGAAAAGGCAAACTATACTTACAATTTACAGTTAATTCACTTCTTTGGTTTAATAGAGAATTTTTATTAGCAAATCTTATAATTTCCAATTTCTTGTGTAAGTACAAGAAGCAAGGTTCATTTAAAAATTTACAAAGTCTAGCTTTTTTTTTTTAAACTTTCCATTTTACTGTAGGAGTTTTATTAACTTCTTTTAAATTCCAAAATATTTGGAAAGAGATATTCTATTTTTATAAGTGCTATTACCTAAAAAAAAGATGTCTTTTACAAGCATAGTAAATTTTATAACAGTGCCTTAAAAAAATAATGGTTTATAAGTGCTCTGACATCAAATATATAAAACATAACAGCAATAGTAGGAATAAACATAGAAACAGAAAAACCATTTTGTACAACCACCATTTAACCAAATGGTTAGTACTAAGTTAGTGCAGAAGTTTCTCCATTTGAGAAACACTTCCCCAGAAATAATCCACTTAGTAAGATTTTTAATAGAAATACACTGAAACTAAGCTATAGCTGTACCGATAATCTTGAAAAAATTATTAAAAAACATAATAAAATTTTAAATCAATTCAAATAATAATTGCCATTCTAAAGAAACAAATGTAGATAATGCCAACAAGTGTAATTTTAGAAATTCTAATGAATGTTCATTGCAAAACCAATGTCAAACAGACTCTCTTGTTGATTTAATCACTATTTCTACTATAGAAAATCCAACAGTTAAAAAATTTTATATTGGGAGTACCAAGCATTCCTTCAAGACTAGGTGGTAGCAACATATATTATCTTTCATCAATAACATGTACAGAAATAGGATGTCTCTTTCTAAATATTTCTGGAACTTAAATAAAGTTAATAAAACCTCTACAGTAAAATGGAAAATCTTGTAAATCTTTAAACGACCCATATTTCTTAAGTTTATATGAAATATTACAAATAATTAAATTTGCTGACAAAACTAAAGGAAGGAATTAACTGTAAATTGCCAACACAGTTTATCTTTTACCTTAAAATATAGTTAAATTTTTTTTTTTAAATTATGTATTACCATTTCTTATAGCCATAATCTATTAGTATATAATGGCCACTCTCTATGGGTAATGACCTTATTTTGTTTACTCAGCTTAAATATTGCTATGTATTGCTGTCCAGTTAGTATTATTAATAATAAAAAAAAAAAAAATTTCTGTTAACTTTACATCTGATTAACCTATCCCTCCCTTCAATGTCCTTTCAAAAAATTGAACATGTCATATTTGTCTACAGTTATGATACATATGTCACTTACATATTTTCTGCCATTGTCAATGATAGCCTGTCTATGTTCCGGTTTATCATGACATGAAAAAATAACTCACCCACTTACACCCTCTGAGCTTCTATTTAGCATAGATTTGACATTTAATTGGATAATCAAGACACACCCACAAGTTTTATTTTTAATTCTGCCATTATGTCCACTCCTTTAACTTTCGGAAAAGACGTAACACTTTCTTTTTAAATTTCCTTAAAAATCATTTAATCACCAGTTACTTACCATCGCATGAAGTACTTAGGACTTCATTGGACTAAATTTTTATGTTGGTCCAACTACACATGAGCATGAATGAGGGATGCTGGGAATTTTTAATGTTTCAATTTTTTTTTAAATTTAATTTTAAAAAACAAAATTTTAATTTAAAATTCCCAGCATCCTGCATTTGTGTGCATGTTTAGTCACTAACTCCAACAAACATCCTAAAAAAAAATTTAGTCCAACATATATATATATATATATATATATATATATATATATATATATATATATATATATATATATATATATATATATATATATATATATATATATATATATATATACATATATATATATACATATATATATATATATATATATATATATATATATATATATATACAAATCATATATATATATATAAAGGCCGAAATGTGTCACACAAAAAATATATTTTCCACTGTCATATATTTATTCACATATATATTTTTATATATATATACATATATATACATACATATATATATATATATACATATACATATATATATATGTTCTTCATATATTAAAATATATATATATATATATATATATATATGCAACAGTCAGCAAACACTGCAGTATATTATTAATACATATATATATATATATATTGCAATTTTGGAAGCTCATTTCACCCATTTTCTTGTAATATGCATTTTTGAGCCAAAATCAAAATCAAAGGTAAAATTCAAATCAAGTGTAACTTTCTCTGCAATAAGCATTTTGTGTCAAAAGAGAAATTAATCATGCTCTACAGATTTTGTTTGACATGTGCATGAAAAGCAAAGCTCAAAGAGGGATGCAGGATGAAATGGGTCTCAGGTTTCTCTCTGACTAAGCAACTGCAGTCTATGACTGAATGATACCAATGACATATGGAAATGCTTAGGTCTATATACAATGGTATCACTATCATGCATGAGCAAACAACAACCAGAATGCAATTCTTGCATGCACTCTGTTATTTGTGATTATATATTTGTGCATACACACATACATTTAAATGAACACCTTTTTCACCTCACCTTACCTGTAAGCATATACATAATACAAAGAAAAATGTATAACTATAGACATAAATGATCATCAAATAGATAAGGTGGGTGGGGTGATACACATTAATTTACCTTTCAAATATTGGTGAATAGAACATTTTAAAGATGATAATTTTCTTTATTTACAAGGTTGAAGCAAAACTTTCCAACATTTTAAGCAATTCTTTTATTCATCTAAATTCATGACACATTTATATATTCATCAACATAGTTAAACACTGTAAATTCCCTCAATTTTTTTTTCTTTTTTAATTCAATAAATTTTTCAGTAACCCAAATTTGTTTGAACTACTCACTAAACAGACAAGAAGTATAGCATAGTAAAAAAACATAATTATGTGAAAATGAGAGATTGGAAGAGTATGCCACATGTCAAAAAATTTCCCATTTAAGTACTATGCTTACAGTGATTTTCTAAGTGTAGCACAATATGACATAAGGCCGAAAATATGAGCACCCAGTGAGGAACGAACTCACTACTTAGTCATAATTAATCTAGTGATATAAACTTGCTAACCATTACACCACATCAAAGTGCTTTAATGATTTTCTAAGCTTAGCTCAGATGTGGCACAAGGCCAAAAATATGAAGAACCAAGTGAGGAACAAACTCACTACTCAGTTGTAATTGATCTAGTAAGACAAGGCACTGATTTTATGTGTTGCATCACAGTTGTCAAGAGAAGATAGCTGTTATCATGCAAGCAAATTACTGCACTTAACTTCTTTGCCCTATAAAAAAGTCTTTTCTCTTTCAACACATCTTTTAAACAATAAATTTGTTCAATGTTATGTTACTATTCAGTAATAGTTTGTTCATTTTTTATCCATTCATGATAAAGGATTTCTGTTGACTCCAACTGAGAATAGAAAAATACAGTTTTGAATAAAGCCAAGATTTTGTTTCAACTTTCCAGAAAAAATCCATTTATCATTGCTAGCGACTATCTTGTCTAAAAATGACTGTTTTATGTCATGAACAAATAGAGAAAGTTAATTGTTTAAACATTTATTCATTTTTCTAAGTTCAAGTTCAACCCATTTTCCATGCTTCCAAATTTTTCTGAAGGTTTCTAAAGGGTCTACAACTATTGACTGTTTGCCCAAGCAGTAAAGAAGAGCTGAGTAGACTTAAAAAAAAAACTTCTAAGGTTTCTTCAACATTATGCAAAAGACAGTGTTGGGAAATTTTGCATCAGCCTCATATAACCATTGTCATGAGGAAAAGTAGGTTCTTTGAAAGTTGAGTATCTTGCAAAGGTTGCTTATAAATGAAGGATTCATTTTAGGAAAAAAATCATCTTGTCATGACAAAAATAGCTTTGTTTTAAAAATGAAAAAGAAATTTGGTGCAGTTCATAAAAGTTTATGATACTGATGTTATGATTTTGAAGTCATTGTCTTATCTATATATAAAATTCTGTAACTTATGTTAGTCTGCCCATCCATCCATCACACCCTCTAAAACAGTCATACATTGACCAATCAAAACCAAATTTTGGGGTGAAGTGCAAACATGGACAGTGCTACAAAGTACAGTTGGTTTTACTAGGATTCATAGCTTAGTCCAATAAATTTTCATAAATTCTTTTGGAAAAATTAAAAGTTCTATTATTTAACATACAAAATACTCCCACTATTTTAAAAACAATTTAATCAACAATACTAAATACTGTAAGGATTTTAATATGTGTCAACATGTTGCAAAAAAATTCTAGTATTAAAAAAAATGAAGTCATGACACATTGTTGCACACAGACTCTTAAATATTTCAATATAATCTTATTTTTGGCATGTTACAATTAGTGATAGTTTAAAGCTGAAGCAAAACACTATATTGACAATTTAAGATTTTATCAGGTAGCAAAACTGCTGCATATCCATTGTCAGTTATGTCTCTCAAATCAGAACATCATGAGCTATAAGATGATCTTTATTTATCAAAAATCAGTTTTATAATTCAAATAAAATATATAAAAGAAGCAAAAATAATCTTACCATGAGGACATTCTCAAATGGAATGAGGGAAGAAAGGTATAGATTGCGTTCATTCTCAAGAAAATGTTTCGGCATTGTAGGTAGTTCTGCTGACAAGAGTCTTCTTTTACAAACTTCAAAAGCTAAAAACAGAAAGTGGTAAATTATTCCAAAATTGGCATTTTTTAAAAGTTTTAAACAATAAATTCAGAAACATTTTCATAAATTTTTAAATGTCTTTTTTACTGAAAATAAACTAAAGATTAATTTATGTTTCACAATTTATTTGTTCAACTGGAAAGATGGAAGAGACACAATATAAACAAATGCTGATTGATGTCTGAAGAGGAAAACTTGTTAATTTCTATGCATTGGGCACTGAACTATTTGTCCTTCTGCAGTGAAATATTATGTGATAACTCATAGTAACAATGCCAGATTGGACATTAACTAAAATAAAATATGAAGTAAAATTCATAATAATTTATCAGATTTAAATTTAGGATGTAAATTTGAAAACATTGCATATTAGTATACTCAACATGTTTTAATACAATATATCTTCAGAATTTAGTTTTTCTAACATATTTTATAAATCACATGTAAAGAAAACAGTATGAATTTTTCTGCATATTTCTTTGTTTCTCTGTCCATAACTTCTGCTACACTAAAGCAGAAAAAATATAAGATTAAGAAGTGAATCCTATTCTGTTCTGAACATCTGACGATGTAAGCAAGCAAGTGAGAGATCCACTCTGCTAGAATTTTGATGATTGATGAGCATAGGAAGATTAAATTTAGATAGAGAGCACAGATATTACACTGATCCTAGGCAGAGCACAGATATTATACTGAGAATACGATGGATGGTGAGTAATGAGAAAGTTTTAAGGATAATGGAAACAAAAAGGAGATTTATACTTAGAATCAGAAAGAAATGATTGAAATTTCTAAAACATGAGGGAAGAAGGCATAGAGAATTCAACACTCACAGGACATGTTGAAAGCAACTGGGACAGAGGAAAACTGAGAATAAATGACCTAACAAGAATGTGTAAATGTATGGTAAAAACAGGAATTAGAAGAGATAGCAAAACAACAAACCTAATGTTGTAACCTAGAAAGGGTTACTGAATCAGGAATAACCAAAACAGGGTTGGAAATGAAATGGTAATCTTCATAACATCAACAAAATACAATACTCACCAGCAGTGTTAAGTAGGTAAACCACTGCAAGTGGTGGACTACTTAGCATATACTTACAATAGTGTCCAACATATTTATGAGGACTGGGACATAGGTACAGTATATAACACCTATTAACTACAAAGGAGAGGAAGTTGTGGAGAGCCACGATTTTCCATATCCCAAAGGGACATGTTACATAAAAGAAGGTTTTCTTGATTTTCCTGAGGATCACTTTGCACATAAAACAGACCAGCCTAATTTCTGTGCCTGTTTTTTTTTTTTTGAGAACTGTCTATTTTTGCTGAATTTCAATTTCCATATATTACGATTAAACAATTTAATTGTAATATATGGAAAAATATCTGTGAATAAGAAAGGATTTTGATATAAATAAGCAGAGATAATGTTTGTAATTTATTCAATCAGATATGCCTAAAAGAGAATTTGCTGACTAAATGTACAAATAAATATATATATATATATATATACACACACACACCTACATAATGTTATATATGTGTCTATTGCATATTTAATTTATTTATATCAGCCATATTTTTTTCAGTCCACTAGAGAACACAAGCCTGCCACAAGTGATTCAAACCCTGGGAAGTAATGAGCCATACCCTGCCAAGTTGGCTCATGACAGGTGGGAGGGGGCTCAATTCAATGTTTTCCTCCTCTTAGCTACTCTCCTAAGACTATAGACACCAATCTTCATTTTCTAAGGAAATTAGTGTGAAGGGAATTTTTAGATGGGTGACTGTTTAGGAAAACAAAGTTCTTTTAACATCCAATTTATTTCCATTATATAAGTACAAATTAAAGGACAAGAAATAAAAAAAAAAAAGTTTGCATGGAACTCAAGTTTCAAGCCAAATTGTGGAATCTTTGAAGTTGAAAAAATATTTCATGTGTCTAGTCCATATTATTCTTGTAATTATATATATATATATATATATATACTAGCTTAAAAGCTACCCTATCAAAGGGCTTTTGATTGGGCCTTCGATTTGTTCAGAAGTTTGACATTCATTAAAGTTTCTATATATTCTCAGCATTGGAAACTTTCCTGACTGCCATTTCATCTGGGTTATCATTTACACAGGACATTCTTTTCCTCATTGCAGCCTTTTGACTCTTTTGATTGCAATCTGGTCCTCTATTAGTGGAGATTTCTTTTTCTGAGACATTTTGCTGTGATAGGCAACAATAAACTTTCAAAGAACTCAAAATTTATCACTGCATTTAAGTATTTCATTAATATTTAAGCTATCCCTTTAAAAGTTCAATGATAACAATATATACATATATATATATTGTAATAATTTCACTTTGACCAATGAGATGTTTGTTTTTTTTAACTTAAAAGTTTTCTTTCTTGAGAAATCTACCTGACGATTGCATCTAGCATGAAACAGACTGTCGCCTCTAAGTGTTGACTTCGATGTTCACTTTATATTTGCACATGCTCTATCTCTGATATTGAGCACTTTATCTCATAAATATAGCACACCTTAAGACTATATTTCTTATATAGATACACATACATATATATATACATACATATAGAGAGGGCTATGATAAATTTTTAGCCACCCTTAATTACAGCAATTTTGGCTTGTGTAGTAACGCATTTTCTTTTTTCAGATAATACCATGTTAGCATCAAGCAACTCTAATCTATGAATGATAGTTAACTTATATTTTGCAATGAAAGTTCACAGAAGTAAGAAAATTGGCGAATTTCAATGAGGGCAATTAATAGGATGGCATCAGTGTGACAAGTCAAATAGAGAAATTGCTAGGTTTTTCCAGGTTAATCATTAAACGGTTAATAATATTGTCAAGAAATTTAATGAAGAAGGCCATTGTCATGTGGAACTATGTTCAGGAAGACCAAGCATTGTGTCTGAATGAGCAAAAAGGGCACTGAAGTGGGAAGTCATCAGAAGCCATTATCAGAGCATGAAAGATGTCGCCAACAGCATGGAAATATCTCCATATCCAGTGAGAAACATTCTGAAAGTGCTACACTATCAAAGAAGAATTCCAAGAAAGAAGCCCATGATTTCAGAGGTTAACAGGAACAGGCATATGCACTGGGCAAGAGAATTCGAGAGCAAAGATTATGAATTTTGGCAGTCTGTAATTTGGTCAGATGAAAGTAAATTCTGCCAATATTCAAATTCAAAACAGGTTTATGTTTGGAGAAATCAGAATTAAACTTGAAAGACTGAATGCCTGCAGATGACTGTGAAACATGGAGAGATTGGAGTAATGGTGTGGGGTGTGTCTGGTTTGGAGGGAAATCTGAGCTAATTCTTGTTAACAAGCAGTTGAATGGTCCAAAATAAGGTCAAATATTAGAGAAAGAACTACTCCCACTATTTGAAACCAATCAGATTGACAAGAATGTCTACCTTTTTCAAGAAGATGGAGTACCATGTCATACAAGCAAAGTAGCAAAGGCCTAGAAGAAATTGCAAGGAATCGTGTCACTGCTATGGGTAGCCCAAAGTCCTGACATAATCCAATAGAGCACGTTTGGGAGCAGCTTGACTGAAAACTTCAAGAGTGTGCAACAAAAATCATGTCAGTGGCAACCCTTAAATAAACATTGCTAAAGGAGTGGCAAAATATGGATCAGACGATTGTTGGTAACTTGATCAAATCTATGAAAAATCGAATACAAGTACTGAAACTAGCAAATGGAGGACCTACTCCATACTAGTTCCAAATACTGTTTATTTATGTTGAGTAGGGATTACGTGATTAAATTTTGAAATTGGATCTAGTTTATTTCTCCTGGCTAAAAACTTTTCTTAGGCCATTGTATGTCCCCTCAAGGAGACACCATGCCTTGGGAGAATATTGAGGCTCAAACTCACACCCGACCTCAAGTGGAACTTGTGCATATGATCAATCACTAAAGATGCAGGTAAACTGATCGGCTCCATGTACCGCTCCAGTAAGTATCTGACTCCTTATGCTATCCTCTACATTTGTAAGAGCTAGATTAGGGCAAAAATGGGGTACTGTTGCTATATTTGGATGGGAGAATCGCAAAGTCCTTGTTGGAGAAGAATTATTTTTCACCCTCCAACCTCTCTCTCACAGGTGGGGGTGTGCTGAACCTCTCACTGCTCTATCGCTACTTCCATGGAAAATGCTTGTATAAACTACATTCCTTACCAGTTCTAACCTTCATGACTAGGACTCACCATTCCAATTACATTGTAACAAACCACCCACATTTCTTCCATATTCTATCAGTAAGAAGTTCCACTCAAACAGCTTCTTCATGTGAATCACTGCATTGTGGAAGAGACTCCCACGAAGATGCTTCCTAATCACTATAATCTTAACCTGTTCAAGTCTAAAGTTAACCATTATCTTCCCTTCCTATCCATATAAACTCCCCCTTAACATAATTCTCTACATCGAGTGCCCCCCTCCAGGCGAACCTTAGTGTAAACAGAAAAAAAATGATGCAGACATAACACTAACACAAATATAGTTGTCATCTACACAAATGATAAAACAAAATATAGAATTTAAAAACTGAAATATAACTAATTCATTCCACTCATTTCTGATGAAGTTAAATAAACAGCAAAACTTTTCACATTTATAAAGTTCTTCTTACTTGTTCCTTATTTATCAGATTTAATCCATATTTTCAATTCTGAAGAATTTTCTGAAAATTTTAACATTGGTTGTTTAATGCCAATTCTGTGATGAAAACATTGACTTGCTTAAGAAAATTTAATATAGTTTCTATATACACCTAACATGATACAAATTGTACATCTGTTTCTTCAGATAATTGGCCTGATATTTATGCTTAACAATATTAGATGAAAAATTATCCTCCATTCTTTAAAGAATAACATTGGGTATACAGTCTTAGAGAACAATATTTATGACTATTCTGTGTATGCCTCCATAACCAACCAATAATTCCTGGTAAAGCAACAAAGATGCAGAAACTAGTTGGAATGATAGCTTATCTCAGAATTTTAGGCAAATGCCAAAATGTTCTGTTATTCTGTTATTCATGAGTTTTATATAAAGAGAACTAAACTGTCAGTTATATATTTTTTATCATTTCATGTTTTTTTTCCATTTTTCTTTGTTTCTGGCACACGTTAAGAGATATAAATATTTCCTCATCACCATTTGAAAGCACATGAGTCCTATAAGAATTCCACTAGCCTAATATCAATATTTAATAAATTAGGGTCTATTTTCTTTTCTAGTTATTCCAAACAAACCAAGATGGCTTTAATCCTGCAAGCAATACACGATCTGCAGAAAATTCCAAAAGACATTGGAAAAGGCACAGTTGGCTTTGGAAGAAAGTGCATCGCTTGCATAGTGAAAAGCTTTCAACCCCCTGCCTCATAGAAAGATATTGACACTCCATGATGACCTTTATGCGATAATGGCTGTGCATACAAAAGAGAGGATTTGGAAGCAGTTTGTTGTTCTGCAAGTCATAACCAGATTTCAATCTTCAATAGAATCCCTTGTCTGATATGAAACAGGTTTTTCATGAGAGAGAAAGATAGACTCATTCATGTCAAAACAGTTGGATCCGGTAAAAAGGTTTGACCAGATTGCATCCTGAAACTCTGCTGGATATTATAGAGTAGTATTTTTTGTTTTTGTTTTATTTATATATATATATATATATATATATATATATATATATAAAATGCTTGATGCAAAAAGATTTCCTTTCTATTTGATTTAAAACAAACAGAAGATGGTTTTCATGAAAACAAGTATACTACAAAACAAGTTTTTTTTTTAATCGAGTTCACTCCAAGCAAGGCAGTGAAGCCACTAAGACACAAGAGGTTACAGGGTGTGGAAGAATTAGGAGAAGTAACTTTACTAATGAGAGGGAAGTGAAAAGAGTAATCAAGAGGACAGTAGATAGCAATTGACATTGGATTTATTTTTTTTTCAGATTAAAGTTGGCTGGAAAGCATGGAGCCAAAAAAGAGTTCCACAAGCAAGAAGTACAAGAAATGAACTGTTAGCATAGAACTTACAATTACATCTTGCCAGCTCATCTGTAAACTGATGAGATCTTGACACTAGACTAGTACTGCACTTAAATTCAAAAAGTCTAGGTACTGTAGGGAAGTGCTCAATCAAACAATTACCATGAAAATATTTACAGAAAAGACACAGGAAGGTAACCTTACAGCAGTGGGGAAGTCACTGAAGCCAAGCTGCAAGATCAGGACTGATAATATTGCTGATTCTTTTTTGGATTTTATCAAGGAGCTCAAGGTAAATAGCACAGGCTCTGGACCATATGTGGCAGCAATATTCTAAGCATGAGTGAATGGTAGACTTATAGACATGTATGATAGATTCTGGAGAGAAACAGGGACTTAGCTTGTTCAAGGAATAATTTACATTTATTATGAGTAGCAACCAATAGGTGTCTGTTGTAATAGACCCAAAAATAGTGGCCAGGTGTGCAGGTGTGAACCATGGGAGGATTGATGTTTCACCTGTTATTTCCGAGAAGGAATGAAAACATCCATGCAATAAAATTTTATTGACCATCCATAATTAAACATGTTGAATTAAAAAAGTAATTATTGTTTTGTATCTATTGGCATGCTATTTAGGCATGTGCGACTCGACATTGTTCAAGAAATGTTTTTGTGAAAAGACAATTTCTCCTTAAATGTTTGTGCTTTCTCAATGAGAAACATAAGGAAATGAATAAACAAATGAAAAATGGAAAAAAAACAAACAAGAAAAATAGAAAGGCTGTTTGATATCAAAATGATGTACGATGCCAAGCAAAATGTCTTCATGTTCTACAAAGACAAAGACGAATAGTCTTGTTTTTTTTCCTTTCTCTTTCCAATAGACCTTAATCATTACAGACATATATTTGCTTTTCTCTTTGAAAAAAATGACTTGTCAAGATGAAACTATGTTAGCTTTAATTGATAAAATATTATTCCTGGATGCACAGACAAGTTTTTCCTAAGACTTGATAAGATCTGAGTGCCAACTCCAAATCACAAAAGAATGGGGAAATCATGTTGGGTATAAACTAGCATTGCTGTAGAAAGCCCCCAAATTACCTAGAATATTAACATTAGAAATGAAATTATTTGTTATCTCTACCTATGAATCTTTTCAGTTGACCAATTGCAAGAATAAATCTATTTTCTGTGTGTAGAAAGATCCAGCAAAATTTCTTCCCCGAATAAAGAAGGATGTGGAAATTGGCATTTTCCAAAAACAATAAGCTTCTTATTGTCACTTGTTCTTAAGGTAATTCTGTTTATCTCGCTCAAATAATATCTTCATTCCAAACATCAAGAATGCAATATTCCCTGTCTTTCATTTCTAATTTGCAAACAGAAAAAAGTTTCACTTTGCACTGAGAAGATATAAAATTCTATAATATACTTATTTTTATTTTCTCAAATTTTTGCTTGCTTCTGATTTTTATTGGGATATATCTTGCTCCTAATCTACTGCTATTTGAATGAAACATAAATAAATAAATAAATATATATATATATATATATATACACACACACATAAGTTTTAGTATTTATCCATTATTATTGTATCCTTAAATAGGTTACAAACAGATAAAGGAGGTACTTGAGTGAAAGGAACAGCAACACAGGCATAGATGAAAGAAAGAGAAGTTTATTGTAAAAGAGAATACACTACTGAAAGACAGGGAATCAGGTAGCAAGCTAGTAATTCCCAAAGCAAAGACCCCAGGTATATCCTGTGCTCATTATATATATCTACTGCAGTCCACAATAGATGATAGGGAATGTGGAATATTCCATTGCAACAATTATCTGTAAGATTTTCATTTTATTGTGTTTATGGTTGATTCTAACCTTGCCAAGCATAGACAGAAAAGCTGTTTTCTTTTTATTAATTATTCTTTTATATTCATTCTCTGCTCTGTGCACATCAAGCCAGTCATAAGTTGGTTTGAAAGTGAGAATCAATGTATGAGTGGCCTGCAAATTAACAAATTACCAAAGTTTTTGTTGATGATATATTTGCAATCATTTTGTAAATTATTAAGTCTTACATAATTTCTAAAAAAATTTATAAGATATTCTTTGAAGAACTTGTCTTATAAAAATTAATTTTGTAAGTAACCAATTTAAACAAACTTGACAACTCTAATAGTAATATTAATGTTTACAAAATGTTCATCTGTGCAAACTTTTCTTAGTTTTCAAATAAGCCCTGACACTTTGAAAATTAAGTGGAAAAAGAGCTGCCAGAAAGTTATTGTTGGGCTAGTTAAGTCCCTTTGACTAAAGTATAAGCACTTTTAAAACCAGAAGAAACATACTTAGCCAAAAAAAGGGTGGGGGGTAAAATAAAGCAGTACAATAAATCCATTATTTATTGTATTGCTCTATTTCAGGTGTGGAAGCCATCACTTACAGCATTTTTTTGAAATGTTATTGTTTGAATAAATACTGGTACAATTGTTTTGTAAGCTTAGCTGATGTTTCTTCTTCTTCTTCTACTATGTGTTGTGTCCCTTCCGGACATTGATGATCATGGTTCTCTATAATTTCCTGTCCTTTTTAGCTATTAATAAATTTTGTCTTTGTTATCTCTCCTAAATCTTGCTTCACTATCCATTTACTCAAACTCACTAAGGGGATTATGCATTGTTTACATCTGTCACTCTTGCCGTCAATATGTTCTGTCAGTTTCAAATTCTCCAAGATCTCTTTTCTCAATATGTGCACCAGAAATTTAAACAAAGTCACCCTTATATGAAGTCCATTTTGTTTCCATTTTCTCTAAAACTTTATCATTGCTCACATGTTTGGTACATGATATTCTCAGCATCACCCTGTAGAACCACATTTCTGTTGTCTAAAATCTCTTCTTCATCTGTGACAAGATTGTCCAGCTTTCACTGCAATATATGAGGACTGATATTGCATGACTGTTCAGTACTCTTTTTGTTATTTCTAATAAAATTTCCTTATATCTTAATACATTGCTTAGCTTTTGGAAGGCTTCTTTCACTATCCCAATGGCAATTCAAATTTCAGTGTTATACATTTTGTCCTCTGTTAAAATATTTCCCAGATATTTAAATTGTTGTACTTATATTTGTAAATTGCATGTTGAGCTGTTCCCTTTTGCTAACAACCATTTATTCCATCTTCTTGTAACTGATGTTTAATCATTTCTTCTTGGTTTCTTTCCCTACCTACTGCAGGAGTTCTTGTATTTTCCTTTATATAACTGCTATTAACATCTTGTCATTTGCATATATTATGTTGCTAAGATTGTGGTCACTAATAACAAATCTGGATAGGCCTTTTAATTCTATCAGAACTGCCTTACTATATAGGTTGAATAAGTCTGGTGAGAAGATACATCATTGTCTTACACCCTGTTATATTCTGTGCCAATAGGAATATTGGACTGAACAAACACAGTGGATAAATAGTAACAGGTTTTATTGTAGAAATCAGTACAACAATCAAGGAAGTAATAGTTATGTGCACGGTCATCGCAAGTCAGTACAGTTGTGTGTGTGTGCAGCTATCGGAAGGCCGCTAGTCTCACAGATCCCAGCTCAACTCTGCAGTCCGCTGTCCTAACGGATACTTATAGGTGGTTATCACCTATAGTACCACCAGTCATAGGTGTGGCAGGTTATTCCATCACATTACACCCCTTTCTATTTTTGTATATATACTGAACTCATTTTCTATTCATATGCAGGTAGTTTGTTTAGTGTAGCAAAAGACTCCCATAATAGAGTAACCAATGAGAATCAAATTCATTGTACTAATAAATTTCTTTATCTGACTAATCCCCATATGAGGTTGATTTCCAAGTAGATATTGACAGAAATGACAATTATTTGCCTGGAGCTGATCAGCATTTGTGAGGACAGTTATAGCAGACAACGTAATGCTAATTTTATGTCTAACATAAATTCTATGCAAAAAGAGGAATGACAGCTTACAAGAATTTGAATTCCAACATTCATCATTTATAACCAACCAGAAATTAAATAAATCCCTACAAATGCTAGCTTTCATTCAAGCATAAATTACCTTCTTTAAAAGAAAAGAACATAGAAGAATTTGAAATTTATCAGATCATTTTTTCTTAACTATTCAGAAAAGAGAAATATTGCTTTCCCATAAAAAAAAAAAAAACTCATCAAAATCCTTTTTTGTAGTTGGTTAATTTTTATAAGTTGTTAGAATTCAGTTAATTTTCTTTCAAGTTTACACTGCATATATTTTAACTGGTTTCCTCACTTTCACATTTTTCACATCTCTGAAAATGAATATTAAACTGAACACCATAAGTTAGTTGATTGCCAACAGATGACCACAACTGATCACTTGAATATGATTAAGGACTGTCACTGTTAAGATGCTGCTGTCTGGATAGTATCCAGCAATTTCAAATATAACAAGAACTGGTTGTGCAACCAGGATATAACTTAACAATCAATTAGAAGGGACTTAATAGCACCTGCATGAACAACCATTTTGACTTTCCAGCTCACCATCAACAATACTAAAGGATCATTCCCCTGTTATTATAACCATCTGTGCACTAAGTCTTTAACATTTACCTGGCACAGAAAAGTACTTCAGCTAGTAGAATTTATAAAATAAGCATTACAATCTTTTATAATCCTTTATATATATATATATATATAACATTGAGTGTATGTGTGTTTTCCTATACAGCCTGTCTGAAGCTATTATGCAAATCAAATAAATTTCAATGACTCAAAAAGTGATGAACCAATATTTATCAAATTTAAACTAGTCTATTTCCACCCTTGGTAAAATCTCTAAATTTTTAGCCATTTTTAATGAATAATATTTTTAAAAATGGACTGTCTGAAGTAAGTTATTATGCAGATTAAAATAATATTAGTTTAACCCTAGAACACTAACCATGGGTATATAGTACCCAGCACAAATTTTCATATTTTTAATTACAATTTTCAGTAGCTAATTTTCTTACCTAAATAATATGTTTTTCAGTTCCTAATAATGTTAACTCAAAGTACAAAGTTTAAAGTGCCTGCATGTAAAATATTTCAAATAAAGATTTATATTTAATATTTTTTTTGATATTTTCAAAATCAGATATGATATACCCATGGTTAGTAGTGGTGTAACTTTAATTGATGGTTAGTGTTCTAGGGTTAAGGCCACAGAAACCTTATAAATACTATTATTTTTTTTCCAGAATATATATATATATATATATATATATATATATGTGTGTGTGTGTGTGTGTGTGTGTGTGATGATGGACTCTCCCATCATTTACAATGCATGAGTGTCTTTCAGTTCAGTTTTTAGGTTTATGTTTCATGTGGGACAACAATCTTGCACGGGATTTGCAAATGAATCCACACCAAGAGCATACTGAGGATTTGATGATCATCTGGGCTGATGTATTAGCCTAAGATTTAGTGTTAATTCTTAATTCTCAGATGGTTGAGATGATTCTTTTCAAAGTTAGTTATACCTTGGTATAAGGTATTTCTCCATTTTGCCTGGTTTTCAACAGCAATTTCGAACTCCTCTATAGCCTTGTTGGCTATATATGAGGATTTTTTGCATATATATATGAATAAAAAGGAAAAACTATTTTTAGCTGATGTGTTTTGCCCTCAGAGGGATTTTATCAAGGCAAATGTAGGATTTATTTTGTTAGACATGTTGATATACAAAGCAAGGATGTCTTTGGTTTATCAAGGATTTTAAATTTGAGAAAGTTCATGAATATTCATCTGGTGGTTGAAAGGTCAGTCAATATATGCAGAGGATAAAAAGTTCCATAATTCAGTCTGGTAAGGTAAAAATTAGTGAGTAATATTCAAGAAATACATATATACTTTTTTTTTTATAAATGAATATAAATTATTTTCTCTTTTGATAAGTATGGAATTTTTTAGATCAGAATTGTGGTTGAATTTATTTTTGTGTATGCCTAGTGCATTTGATAAATTGTCATGCATAAGGTCCCTTTTGTGTTCATAGATACATTTTTTTTTAATTTCTGCATGTTTCCCATGTTTTTGTATATAAACATATGCAACAAAATAAATCTTACATTTCACTTCATAAAGTTCCTCAGAGGATGAAACAAATTGGCTAAGAATAGTTTTCATATATATGTGTGTGGGGGGGGGAAGGCTTAACAAATGCTGAAAAACCAAAAATAAAATTACTGACTGAAGGAAATTCGAGATATCAATGGAGATTCACAGAGATTAATAAATGATAATTAATGTGGTTGATAATATAAGTAAATTGATAACTAGAAGCAAAGAGAAAAGCTTTAAGAATTTGTTTTCATGATAGAAACATAAACTAAAATGTGAGTTATAGTAAAAGAACAACTTTTAACCAATGCTCAGATCTTTGAACAGGCTGGAATTAAGTGAGTCAAAAGGTTTAACTTCAGAAATTGGGATCTGTCAGGAAGTAACCTCCTCTGAATACAGCAAATATTTTAAAGCATCAAAATTTATTATTCTAAAATAATTTTTGGACAATTCTCAAGTGATATTTGATGGACCTGATCGGTAGACAAAAGGATGGATTTTATTCAAAGGAGAGATACCTATGGCAACAAGAAGGTGGCAGTGTGATGGTATAGTCAGGAATTACTAATTACTTAGTGTTGAAACTTGACTAATGCATGGAATAATAATGCAACACAAAATGTACTTAGAACAAAATGTATTGAAACAAGAAAGTGTACACAATATTTACATATAGTCTTTTGTATATTCCTGGTAAGAACGTTCCTGGAGAATGTGTTGACTGAGTCACAGTCAGGCAGAGTCTCTGGTTGAATCTCTTGATTCCACCTCTCTTCCTGGTACCAACCATATTTATATGGTCGGTACTCCACTATGCAAATTAGGTGGATCCTACCACAACACTTAGTAATTCCTGACTATATCATATCAAAATTCATGAAGGAATGAAAATGAACAGTGCTAACTACTGTAATGTCATAGACAAAACTTTCTTAGAATGGTACAAGTTCTAACCTCAATTTTGAAGCTCCTCCTCACATATTTAACATTATCCATGAGTTTCTTAAAAATAAAAGATTTACAGGAAATAACATAATTTAATGGCTACCTACCATCAAATCCTAATCTGATCCCAATCTATGGTCAACTTTGAAGATTAAATTATATTAAGGAAGCAAAGTTGAAATCTTGAAAGCAATTAAAATTATCATGTCAGAAAGTGAGCATGCTGAAGTCAAGAACATATATAGAAACTATCTCAATTGTTGGCTATCATGGCATGTGTGGGTTTCCTTACTTTGCTCGATTCAGCAGTAGCAGCAAGGGAAGTAATCAGCAGGCTACAACAACCAGAAGTCCCAGAACCCATAAAAATGCTGACAAAGCCCTATTTGATCTCTTTTCCACTTTTCCATTTCAGCAGTCACAACTTTCAAGGCTCAACTCAAAGGGATACTCTCAACCCTTGCTGCAGAAGACACATGGCCCTGTCCTGCCAGCTTGACTTCAGATTTCTCAATCCTCGAGGGAACAGGTGAAGAAATCTGTTTTCGAGACACCTAACCAAAGGAAAAACTACACACAACTCTTGCCACAGAAGATACATACCAGTCCTAGCAGTTCATGTTCAGATTCCTCCTTCTTCCCATGGGAACAAGTGGAAAAATCTCTCACTATAAAACATCGATCCAAGGGAGGAACTTTGTTGACTGTGAAAGCCAACTATTTTTTCCCACAAAATTCCTCTATTTTTGCACTTTCTTTCAACCACAAATAAAAGCTGTTAAACAGTTATTTTGAATGTTGGGTTTTGTTCATTTCACTCTCACAGCTGGGGGCACATACACACACACACACACACACACACACACAATTGGAAAAACTTCCTATACATAACAAATGGATAATAGATTACTGATTGTGATTGAGAAAGAGGGTCCCTCTATTAACATGTAAACGCTTCAAAGACTTACGTGTTTGTTATTTGATCTCTTATAAGTATTAATCAATTGTAGACAGTTTTGCTGCCCTGTTATTAAAGTAAAAAGTTATTCTCTGATTTTGCATAATAACTTCTGACAGTTGCTTTTAGAATAAATTAAATAAGTTCAAATAGAACATGTTCAAATGACCTAAAAATGTGTCAATGGAAATTTATCAAGATTCTTTTAAAGAAAGTTCCAGATATTGAAATTTATGATTTACATAAAAAAATTCAGAAAAGGTATCTTTCATAAAACTGACATTGTCAGTGTGCTGTTATTTTTTTATATTAAAAATAAACATGCCATTTTCACAAATAACAAAATGAGACTTGAATATAAAAATTTAATTTTTTATCCTTTATTTTTGTCATCATTTTTTTTCAAATTGAAATAACAAATACCAATCAAATCTTTTTCATTAGTTATTTCTTTTAAATTTGTTTGAATTCCTTTTATAAATTGTGAAATAAAAATGAATTTGCATGTAATCATTGTCACAGGTTAATGTTATTTCACTGATTGTTTGTCCAATACCAACAAAATCTTATAATTTATAATGTTTTAATGAAAATATTTTACAAAGGTGATCTCTATAATAAATCCTTGAATATAAGGAAAAGAGATGAGAAACAGAAATTATCCTATTAGAATCTTGTTTGTCACTCCCTTCATTAGTTTGCACAACTGTTACATCCTGCCAATTCCTCATAAATAAGAGACTACACCATTTTCATTACATGAAAAAATAATACCTGGTTTCAGTGTGAAAATGAAAGAAAGAAAGAAGAAAGATAGAAGTGGGGAGAGAGAATCAGACAAAACTTTTGAGGACAGATATTACACTTTGATCTTAGCTAAAAAGCCACGATGCCAAGGTGACCGTAATAAGAGAGCCATTTTTCAAATGCACACTATCGATTGACAGAAATCAAGTAATAAGGTAATCGACAAAATCCAGTTGCCATAAATAAAATAACATCATCAGCTGAATTATTTTTTAATTACTATTAAGAGAAATGTTCATAAGACAGAGATTTGGTGAGTTAGAAAATAATTTAAAAAGCAGATTAAAATTTGTAGGACAGTATCCTCTATCAGAAGCTGATAATTGATTGATTTGTTTGTTCAATGGCATATCAACACCTTATGGATCATTTAATACTGAAATTTAATTTTCTTGAGAGCTTTGACATAAAAAATTTGATGTTATTCTGCTTTCACAATTGAATACATGTTAAATGAGACTCAGCTTTTATGCATATACATGTCTGTGTAGACATAATTACTAGAGGCAGTGATGAGTATGTTTTATGTTGCAGTTTTGTTGAAGTTATATTTTGGAATACAGTTTGATTTCTTTAAGAAATTGTAGAATATTAATGTCATGAAAGTTCTTTCATATTGGTTGGTTGATTTTGTTTCATGGAATATCAACACCTCTGTGGGTTATGTAATGCCGAAATCTAAATATTTTGAACAATTTTATGCCCTTAACTAAACATATTTTGAATGCAACTGTCTGCCTTCAACTACAAATAAAATGTTTTTTGGTCATTTTTGCTATAAAATATATTGTTGGTATTTCTAGTATAAAATGTATTGCTGGTCATTTTGTTTTAAAAATGTATTGTTGGTCATTTTACTATAAAATTTATTTTTTTACTTTTATAATGTTTTGTTTGAGTTGGGAGGGGGTCACTATTTTCTTATAGCTGGGATCCTAAGAGTTGCTACCATCCCTGGTCAGGGTGGACCTGGGAACAACAGCAATTAACAGCTCCTCAAAACTTTCCAATTAGTGGCTTTGCTGCCAGATGTAGTTTATCATTCTACCCAGAACTAGTAGATAATTGAAGAAAGCAATATATAAATATATGTCAGTCTTATATCAAGCCAGAAATGATGGTCAAAAACTGTGAAGGCTGTCAAAAATTGTACCATCCATTATGAAATCTTAATAGCCTAAGAAGATTTTTCACTAATGAAAATCCCTTAATCTCATCCCTACAGATTTCTTTCTTTTTTTCTTTGGAACCATCTATAGAATTTTGTTTCTGCTTAAACATCCTCAGGCATTTAGAAACTTAAGTAAAACATTATTATATATGTTTACACAATGATTACTGCTGACTTGTGAAAGAAAAGTGTTATTCTGTTGAAACTGAATTATATGAAGATCTGTTTGAAGAACAAGTTTTTGTAAATAAGGAAGATACATGCATTTTTTATGAATATTGGACCTGTATGGGTTTTTTTTTTTATGAATATTGGTCATAGATTTTTTTTATGATTATTAAACATGAATGTGATTTTTTTAAATACTAGACTTATGTATATATTTTTTTTTTAATGATTATTGGACATGTATGTGCTTTTTGTGAAAATTGTACATGGTCGGTTTTTTTTTGTGATCATTATAGATATAAGTCTTCATGAATGATTTCTTTTCAGCTTATTTTATTTATCCATTCATTAAATTCAAATATGTGGGCTTTACTATAGAAAATGTAAGCTACATGTCATGAATGCACTATGATTTCTGGCGTGTGTGTTTTAACTCTGTGGAGGATAGGGTCAACAACTTTGCCATGCTGGGCCTTGTTGCATATTTTCTGATGTGGCTTGTTGAAAATATTAATTTCTCAGCATTTATTTTTCTTCAAATTTTCATTATCTCAGTCTTGGATCTGATATCCAACTGCTCCTTCAGTTTGCATGCTGATCATATTTTTACAAGTACGTTCTCTGATAGGGTGGATTGAAAGTACCATCTCTGACCTTTTTACAATTTTACTTATACACGAGGGGAGGAGTGGATTCTAACCTTGGTTTTAAATTCACAAGTTCTCTCTCTCTTTCACTCAGTTAATAATAAGCTCAAGAGCCAACTCTGTCTTATTTACTCTTAACTGGAGAGGAAGTGATGGGTTCATGCCTTTTTCCTAGGATAGTAGTGCAAAGTAAACACAAACTGTTTCAACTGACATTTGAACTCAGATAGCAGATTAAATTTTCTTTTTCATTAACCAGGTTTCCCGCACTTCTTTATGATTATTATTTAATAAAATTTAAAAAAAAGGTTTATTATTTGATAATATTAGGATTATCATTTAATAAAAGTAGATTTATCAGTGTTACATTTATTATAAATATTGTTATTATCAACATTATTATTATCATTACTATAATTAACATAAAAAATGTACATTAAACAATTTTCTGACAGGCTTTTCAGTAAGCCTTACTAAAAAAATGAAGCTCTATACAGTGTGGAATTTGCAAATTAACAGCTTCATTTTGTTGTAATTTATTCTGATGCTTTTTATAATAAAGTCAGAGGAAATAAAATAACTTCTGACACAAATTTTTTTGCAAACAACTGAAAAGACTCTAAACAGCAAGTGGTGTCCACAAATCAATAACCAGTGTCAAGCAGAAATCACTTAAAAGACTCTCCTGCATTAGAAGCTGCACGAACATGGGTTATACATCACTGAGTATGTAAAAATATGAGTTACTCTATGATTAACACACACACACACACACATATATATATATATATATATATATATATTTTTTTTTGATCTGTTGATCTATGTAAATGCAATAGTACATTTTACCCCAATCATAAAATTCTAAGGTCATATTGACCCAGCTATAGATCTAAAGATGATATCAATTTTAATGTCAAATATGAAGATAATTCTTGATGAAAAAAAAAATGTTTAAAAGTAAGAAAAGCCCATTTGTATATTCATGTTTTGTCCCCCAGGAGGCCAAAATTGAATGTGCATGTTGAAATGTTCACTTAATTTTGCTAATAAAGAAGGTCCATCTTTAAAGAGCATTGCAAGGATCTTCTGAAAGTTATGGCAGGAGGTGTTTGCAGACTTTTCTTTTTTTTTTAATATTCAACTCAAAGTAAAAAAAATAAAATGACCATTACTTATTTGGCATCATCTAAGCCTTGCTTTTCACGAGATCACATTTAGCTAACACTTCTGATTTGATAAATAAAAATCATATCCGACCTGTAAATCAGTTTTAATTAAGAAAAGTAAGTGAAAATCAAACCAAAAATCAAATTAAATTTTACTGAAACATCCTGCAAACATCAACACTGTCAAGTTTTGCTTCTTGTTTCTTTTTGTTTATCAAAGGTTTAATCTTACCAAACACAGGCAATATATTAAGTAAACTTAGTTGTGTTTGACACAAGGCCACATATAAGAACAGGAGTTAGAAAAATTGTTGTATAGCAATCTAAGAAAAGTGGATCTACTTGGCTGCCTGATTTGAAAATAAGAATTCAAGTACTGATTTTTTTTAAGAAGATTGAAAACTCAACTTTTGATATCAGGAGGAAATATGCAACTATCTCTCAGATGTTCTAGATAAAGAATGCTTTTGTGTTTATCAATAAAAATAATAGTTCCATTATTCAGTGAGCCTATGACTTAATGAACAGATTATAAAAAATCATTCTGAGAAATATTTAGGGATTTCTGAATTTGCACCAACAGATAACAATGATGACACAAGAGCATCCAAGAGAGTAGAGATATCATAATCTTAGGCATTTGAATTTGTGCTAACTAAAATTATGTTCAGATTAACAATTTAAAGTGTATAAAGGGTATCAGAAGTAACTAGATTAGCAATAATATATATATATATATATATATATATATATATATCATTGTTCCTCAAGGAAAACACAATTTGTTTTTAGATTTTCATTTAGATTTTTCGTTATGTTTATTTACAAATTTTAATAAATATATCATAAAGATAAGGAAATTGCAATCTAATGACATCTTGCAGTAAATACCATTTTATAATGAAAGCCTACCCAATGAAAAGATGAAAATAAATTTTTGCTCTTGCAAAGTGTCATTTTTGTCATGATACTGACCCCCAAATATTTTACTACAATTTGAATCATAAATATTTGTAGAAGACACTTGTTATCTCTCAAGAGTCAAGGAAAAAAATGAATTACATGAAATTTGTCTATATTTCTTAAATGTGGTATTGTAACTATTTACATTGTTTGGACTGTTGTCCTCATCTTTATTATCATATTTACAATGTCTCGGCCATCGTACAATCCAGCCTTCTTCAGGTGATATACTTTAGAATTATTGAACCAAACCCATTATTTAGTACATGTGGGTAGATTGTTTTAGTTATCCAAGGACACATGGCCCAGTGGATAAAAGCATTGGTTGAAGTAATCCAAAAAAGTGACTTGACCCAAAGAGTTGTGTGTTCAATATCTAACCACAACAGAAGTAAACAAAAACTTGGATAATTAATGGGAATTATCTGAAAACTGAGTTATCCAAAAAAGGTGTGGCACATGGAATTAGAACAATCTACCTCTGTGAACTAAATAAAGGTTTCCATTCAAAATTCCAACATATATCACCTGAAGAAGGCCGGAGTATAGACCATCCAAAACATTATGAATATAGCAATAAAGATGAGGACAACTGTTTGAACAATGTAAATAGTGTAAATAGTTACATAAAACTTGTTTTTGCTAAAAACATTATTATGAAGTACAAATAATAAAAAAATATTTCCTTCCTAGAGAATAAGCAATATTAAAAAAAAGCACTGTTTTGGATGAAATATAAAAATGGCAAAAAGTTTTAAATTTATCTTTGCAAGAATGCTGCAAAAATACCTGTTTCTAAAAATTCAGAGAAATTATTCTTTAACTTCATAAAAAAAAATAAATCCTTTCATTCCAAAGATCAAAATGCCCTTTCAGTCTTGTATTTTCATGAGAGAAAAAAAATAAATACATTAATATAATTTCAGCTGTTTGCATCTATTGAGGGTTGTGCAATATTCCTAACCAGGTTGGAATTGCTTGATCAAAGAATAAGAAAAATCCCCGAGAAACAAACTACTTTTGATTATTCCTTTCCTTTAATTCCAGAACTCCTTAAAAGTTTCCCAAATTCTTCTGTTAAGATTCCCTTACCACTAGTTTTTTTTTTTGTTTTTTTTTTTGAATCAGACAGACTGAAAAATTATCTTACACAGCCAGTGGAGAGAAACATATCTCTATTGGTAATAAGTTATTAATCTAATTCTTTCTTTTATCACGTGAACTCTTTTTCCTGCCACAATAACACACCATATTTCCACTTTCACAGGCATCATACACTGTACACCTTTACATATTTGACTTGGCTATTTTATACTTTTATAATACGTACTTTTGTTGCTACGTAATATACTAGATTTCTATTGCCTTTATTTTCTTGGCAAGTGCTTGATATCACCAAGGCTGAAGGCAACTTAGAATTATGAAAGTATATCAGTAGACTGGTATCCGCAGTACAATAAACGCTTGACTTCTCTGAGACTCAGTGATGCATGCCGGCTGCCAACAAATCTAATTATTCTGAGGAGCAGGGGTTAAGAAGGAAAAAAAAAAGACAAAAACATGCAGTCAACCATATAACAATAGGAAGAGGAAGAAAACACACAGGAAAAAATTTCCGCCTTCAAACAAAACCTACCACAGACATTATTAATGTAATAAAGAAGTTAATGAGTAGACAGGACCTGCCTCTGGGGTTAGGAAGGAAATTAATGTGGGAAACTACAAGAAAGGACATTGTAAAGGATACATACACACACACACACACACACACACACATATATATATGCGTGTGTGTGTCTGTGTGTGCTTGTATAGATATATACCCATTTTTGTGTGCATCTAAAGGGCTTAGCGAAGAGGCATGTTAAAAGGCAAAGGAGTATTTTATCAATTCAGTTTGAGGTAAGGGATATGCCATTTCTTTCTAGGCGTGAAATATTATTAGGGATGATTGGGTTAAAACTTACTGATTGCATCTTTGAGAAAACATGCTTTCAGAGATCTATCAGGAGTTCTTATGTTAGGGATTAGGGTTTTTTTTTTTTTAGGGATCTGGGTTCATTTTCAAAATGTGTTTGATCAGATATAAGGGACCCACTGTCAGGAAGAAACACATTCAATCAGAACAAAATCTACAATCACAGGAATCCCCAGAACTGCCATTATTTCATGAAGGCAATGATGCCTGCAGAAAAGGAATTTCATCCTGCAAAACATTATGGTCTTGTTTACAAAACCTCTTTTTATTCATGTGGCATCTACATTTTTGCAATTGTTAAAGTCAGTTACAGATAGACATTAAAATTTACTTTCAGTAAATATTCTATCACAAATTCAAAGGGAGAAGTATTCTTTGTTTGAATTAAAAATTATGGTCTTATGACTTTTCAGAAGTTTTAACAAAGCACCAAGAATAGATTGAGATCTTTCTCCTTTAATCTATTGTGCCAAGTAGTTTTTATTACTTAAATATTACTTTTAGTGGCTACTCATATTTGAGTAGAAGCCCTATTTTTTTATTAAACCGTATATTCATCTATTTTCATCTACTGGCCTGAATCTTCAAGAAATCTTATTAGAGAAAAATATGCACTCTCCAGCAGGATTTGAACCTGCAGTCCCCTAGAATCTGACAGTAGATCTGATGCACTTTGATGAACAAGCAAAGATGAACTGTGCCTGTAAACTCATATTTTTCTTTGACTTTCAAAATAGATAGATACTCATATTTCAGTAGACACTACTTTTATTTATTAGACAGTGTATTTATTTATTTTTGTCTACCGGCCTGAATATTCAAGAAATATTATTAAAGAAAAATATGTGCCCTCTGGCAGGATTCAAACTTGCATTCCCCTAAGGGAAACCTTCATTAGATCTTATATGCTTTGATGACTCAAATACAAGTGACCATTAAAAATAACATTTAAGTAAAAAAAAAATCTGTCAGATTAAAAAATAAAAAATATATCCTCTTTCTTTACAAAATGCAAAAAGTAGTAAAAGAGAGTTGAAGCAATGATCTAAGTTCAAATTCAACAGATCTCTGCTAGGTTTAACCAGTTTAATAAATTCAAAATTGATTGCTAGAGAAATGCTAACCTTGCCCATATTTAAAGATAGAATATTTTCTCCTAAGTGAGTTTCTCATCAAAATCTTTGACAAACCCAGAATCTTAACTGTTTTGAGTCCCCTGGGACATATGTGTCTCACAGATGATTTCTACATGTCCTGCCGGACATAATTGTCCCCAAAACACATTGATATGGGAGAAAACGGACATAGTGTCCCATTGCTATATTTATAATAATACATTCAATAATTTTATTTTTCTAAGCCAAAGTCATTTAGATATGTCTACTGAAACAAACAATAATATTTTTTGCTGTATACATCAATTACATGAATGTGGACTTGAAAGGATTAAATGGAAACTAGAATTTTGTCGACAACTCTTCCATGTTCAAATTCTGAACTATATCTGCAAGGTGCAGAATTACACACACAAGTGAATAAACATGTAAATATGACATGTATGAAAAACATTGATTTTTTTTTCTTCTGATAACAGGAATTTTAGTCTGTATAATTGGATCATTATTATACACCTTAAGCCTTTGATGCTTACCCCTCGCAGCTATTTATAATAGCAGAGTTGATGAAATTTAACACTGGGTGGTCAAAAATGTTTGTTCAGTTTATTAAGTGAAAATAAAAGGCAATTTGTCATTCTTGTTAATGTTAACATTATTAAACAATACATTTCCCATTTTATTCAACTATTTTCTGTCAGCATTTAGGTTATAATAATAATTCCATTTTACACTATTTACATTGTTCAGGGTGTTGTCTTCATCTTTATTACCATATTCACAACATTTCAGACATCATACGCTCTGGCCTTCTTCAGGTGATATTTGTTAGAATTTCAAACTGAACCTTTTATTTAGTCCACAGGGGTAGCTTGTACTAATTCCATGTGCCATAACTTTGGATATCTCAGTTTCAATTCATTCCCATTGATAACTCGACTTTCCAAGTTTTTGTTCTCTCTGCTGTACTCAGGAATTGAACTTACAACTCTTTGGGTCATTTCACTTTTAGGATCACTCAACCAACACTTTTGTCCACTGGGCTATATGTACATGGGGAAATTCCAATTAATATCACCTGAAGAAGGCCATAGTATACAATGGTCAAAATGTCATGAAAATGGCAATAAAGATAAGGACAACAGTCTGAATAGTCACAATACCTCATTTCAGAAATATAGGTAGATGTTCATAATTCCCTTCTTCTAAAAATTTTTATCTTTCTCAGCAAAGAAATATTCTAAGTGCCTTTTGCAATTTTCCAGGCAATTGAAATGTTTTTCATTATGAGAATTCTGTAAATAAAATAAATGTTTAACCAAAGATTCAAATGGAAGTTTTTACTCTTTCTCTTGAATCCTTCTGAGGCATTTTTCATGTTTTGCTCTTTGAATTCATCTAATCCTCTTTGAATTCTTCATTTCTCTGGAAGGAGCTCAGACTAAAAGATTTTCATCATTTACTTTGACTTTGGACAATGACCAACCTTCCTTTGACAGGGTTTTTAGTGGTTCATCCCAATATCATCCATTCCACATTGTTGTAAATTACCTACAATTTATTTACAGCATTTAAACTGTGGTCCTCATCCTTATTACAATATTCTCAACATTTTGGCCATTATATGCTCCAGCCTTCTTCAGGTGATATATGTTGGAATTTTGAACCAAACTCTTTATTTATTGCATGGGGGAATTAACTGAAACAGAGATATCCAAAAAGTCATAACATATGGAATTAAAACAATCTATGTCACTATCCACTGTGGACTAAATAATGGGTTTGGTTCAAAATTCCAATGTATATCACCTGAAGAAGGCTGGAATGTATAATAGATGAAACGTCATGAATATGGCAATAATGATGAGGGCAACAGTTCAAACAATGTAAATAGTGTAACTAGTTACAATACCTCATATCAAAAATATAGACAGATAGCTACAATTTATTTGGAAAACAGAACATTTTCATTTTGAGACTGTTAGTAAACTGACTGGCATAACCAACTTTGAATAAATTTGGACAAATTTGAATATATTGAATATGTTACTATTTACAATAACCTATTGACAGGGAGGTAAGGATTAATTTTAATGCCTACAAATCAAAACTGTTCACTTTTAATTGTCTGAGAGAACCCTTTCTGCCTTCCATCAGCAAGTCTAATGCTAACCCCCCAGGAGAGTGACACATTGCGCCTTTTTGGACAAACATTTTCCATTAACATGAAGTGAAAAGATTATATTGAATCAATTGCTAGGACTGCTGCTAAGAAAGTTGGTTTATTGTGTCATGCTAGAGAATTTTTCTTGCCAAAATCTATCTTACATATTTATAAGTCTACTATTTATCTTTATTTAGAATAGTATTGCAACATCTGGTCTGGTACTCCTGTTATATATGTAGAGATTCTTGATAAAATCCAAAGAATTTGCAATGTTATTGGTCCTGACCTGGCATCTTAGCTTCAGTTACTTTCGCATCAGCATAATGTAGTTTCCCTGTGCCTTTTCTATAAATATTTTCATGGTAATTGTTCAGATAAACTTTCCTTTATGGTACTTGACTTAATGAATTTAAGTGCAGTACTAAATTGGCGGCATGGTCTTATCGTTTTACTGTTGAATTGGCTAGATGTAACCATAATTTCTATGCTAACAGCTTCTTCTATTGCACTTCATGCTTTTGGGACTCTCTTCCAAACTCTTGCTTCCGTGTCAACTTTGATCTTCAAAACTTTAAATGCAGTGTCAGTCATTATCTTCCATCTTCTTAACTCCTGTTCTTTTATTGTTCTCTCTCCTTAATAAATTTTTTTCTCATATTCTCTGACACTTAATAATCCTCTGCATCTTCATGGCTTTATTGCCTTGGTTGGGCTGAAATGATTAAAAAAAAAAAAAAAGTAGTTACTTATCCCTTACATCATCTCACATTGTATATCTTGATTTGATTTGATTGCTATCTACTTTAATTGATCTACCTGATTGTGGAGTATCATTATTTTAAGAAATTTCCAACACAAAACTTTACAAAACCACTCTCAACCATTCTCATTTTTCTTCTTTGGAGATCATGGCTCTCCACAGCTTCTTGTCCCTTGTGTTCCTTATCACCTTTTTTCCTTTGCCAGACCTCCTTTCTGCCATCTATTCACACAAGCTTGTCAGGTAGGTGGCCTGCTGGTTTCTCCTATCTAAATTGGATTTGTTATGTCCTGTGAGTATCAAATTCTCCAGGCCCTCTTTTCTCATTATGTGTCCAAGAAATTTCAACTGTCTCTTTCTGATTCTAAATGTGTTCTTTTTGTTACCATTTTCTTTGATTTCTCTGCTGCTTACTTGCTCTGTCCATAGAATTCTCAGTATCCTTCTGTAGAACCAGATTTCTTCTGCTACCAGTTTTCTCTTCATCTTTGGAGAGATTGCCCAACATTCACTCCCATATAAAAGAATTGATATCACATAGAAACAAAGAAAAGAGTGAAATACTAACAAACTTTTCCTGTTTCTTAATACTTTGTTCAGCTTTTCAAATGCATCTTTTGCTAATCCAAAGCAAGTTCAGATTTCAGTGTCATATTTCCATCATCTGTTAAAACACTTTCAGGATATTTAAACTTCTGCACTTCTTTAATATTGACATTTCCAATTCACAGTTTTCATCTTGGGCTTCTTCTCTTGCTGATAACCAGGCTTTCTGCCTACATATAGTTGATGGTTAGTCCATTTTTCTTTTTTTTTGCTTTACTTTACTACTTTGTGTTGAGGTCCTGTAGTTTTTTTTTCTTTCAGTGTCAGCAGTGTCATTTGCATATCTTTCATTGTCAAGACTGTACCCACCAATAATAAATCCTGGTAAGCCCTCCAGATTCATTAGGATAGCCTCACTGTAAAGGTTAAACAAGTCTGGAGAGAAGACATATCCTTGCCTTATACCTCTTTCTGTTTTAGTGTATTTACTCAGTTTATTCCTATCTCTATGCAGGTAGTTTGCTCCCAGTATAAGTTCTGGATTATTCTAACATGATTTCTGAATATGTGTCGAGTTAGCAGTTCAAACTGATCCTTGTGCCATACCTTGTCAAATACTTTTGCATCATCTATAAAATGTAAATGCCCATCCTTCCACAGTTGTATGACTCTCTTTGATATCATTCTGATCATAAATATTACATTTCTTGTTCCAGTGTCATTGACAACACTACTCTATTCTTGTCCTATATCAAGTTTAATTCTGCTTCACACTTTATCTATCATGATTCGGATCATCCACATTATCTTATTGGGATTTGGCTGCATTTTCATTGCTCTTAAAGTCAAAAGTTTTAATAAGTCAAAACTGTTTTTATTTTCTGCCTTCAATGATCATTATCATGAGACTCATAACTGATCAGGGTTGTAGGGTCACCACTTGTGCTGCAGCCATAGTAGCAGTGGTGTTTCCTAGGCAAGATAGCTTGATGTAGACCAACCCTCTACAGACCCGTTTTTAATTCAGCATTATTCCTTATCCTAGACTGGTTGCCAACCAAGTCTATAGGGCCCAGTCACCCCTGTTATGTAACCATAATAGGCAGGGGTGGGGAACAGATGGATTTGTACCATTTCCAAAGGGATTAGCATGTAAGTGAATGTAATGAACTCAATTGGAATTCAAACTCAGCTCTCTGATCCCTTAATACAAGCCAATGTCCATTGCTCCACCATAACTCCCCTTTAATCATTTAAAAAAATATGCCAAACATGAGAATTTTTTGACTGGCTGCTGATTTGGCATTTGTTTCAATACAGTAAAAAGCAAATATTTCTGAATGAAGATTGTGAAAAGTAAACACTTCTAAAGCCAATATTGCAAATTAAAAATGAAATTATATAAGATGAAAAAAAAGAGATGAAATAAAAGAAACTGATAGAGAGACAAAAGAAGCATTCAGAAAATTGTGAGGAAGAAAACCTTTCTGTTAAAAGTGAGAAGTAAAAATAAAAATTTTAAGAGTTGATAGACATTAGAGAGAAGAAAGAGATGAAAGAAAAAATTCTAATGTTATTTTGATGCAGTGAAAAGTGATTTTATGCTTTATAAAGATTAGTAATTAATTGCTATTCATTGTGCTGAAAAAGGCTTGAATATCTTTAACAAATTAGCTTTCATCTCATATCAGCCAGGCAAATGTTTCTAAAAGCCAAATGTTCCTGACAGCTAGACTTTGCGGAATCTCTTAGACACCTTTCAGCAGATTCTTTATCAATACCGGATCAAGTGATGCCAATAAAGATATTAATATGATTATGCCACTTCAAACTATGTTATCGGATTTCTCTTCCAGACTTGTTTCAGAAAAATAATTTCTCTTGCACTAATGTGCAACAAGTAGAATTAATAGATCACCTATTCTTGAAGATCTCATTTGTATTGACAGTATGCCAGGTTTGTACATTCATATTTTCATTATTAATATTTTTAGGGCAATTTCTACAATTCCCACCCCAACCTCGATCAGTTAACTACTGTTGTGATTCATAGATAAGACCTGATCAAACATTTCTAAGATTTCTATTAAAAATGACAGAACAGAGATAGTGATTTTAATGACAATCTTACAAATATCAAAAGCAAAAAAAAAATGAGAAATTCTGTGTATGAAAGTCATGTTATACTTATCTCCATTTGAGGTATACAGTATACATTTGAAGGTTTTACCCACACCTTATAAATATTTCAGATACCTCAGTGCATGGATTGGTTATATATTTAATGGAAGTTCTTCTGGCATGGTAAACTGGCTCATGAGCATATATTAACACTTTCCAAAAAGAGAATCTTGGGACTTATATTAAGTTAAAACTTTATAGCTTCCATGCTCATCCTTATTCTTTTCCCTGCTCCCTGGGCCAACCGATTTGAACAAATTCTCAGAACAACTGTCAGTTCCTGACCTATATCTTTGACAGGAGTAATTACATTTTAATTCTAAACTTTTTTCTCTAATTCAAATAGAATAATTAACTTTCCTTCATATGCCCTCAGCTTAATGATTATGCTGGTACTACTTCAAATGAGGGTAGGGGATGCACATGTACCCCCAAGCAAAATTTGTCACCCCCACCTTCTCCTAATGGGTCTTTTAGTCCTCATATATATATGAGTGAGCTTGCTTTGGTACCACAGGTCTTTGGCCTCTATGATATTTTTAACACAAGAAGGAGTTCTGTTGCCTGACCTTTAGGCAGACTCATAGTATTGCACCTGAATCTTTCCTGGGAATTTACCCCCTCATTAAGGATGCTGGAAGTAAATGTTTTTTGGGTTTCGGCATTATTCACTTGATAGTAAGGGATCAGTAACTTTGATGGAGGCTATCCTATCAGCAAGTGCATAATATCAGGTCTATTGTACTGACATTTTGTGAAGAGTTTCCTGACCGTACAGTCATCTCCAGTGGGGCCCCTCTCGGTGCCCTGATGATGAGTATTGTTATAACAGTATCTCCAGACAAGTCAATCCAGGTTATTTATGTTTGCATCTCCAATGGGTGTCTGTTTCACAGTCTAGTCATCCAACAAAATAGTGGCAAAGTAGCTGTTCCTACTATTATAAATGACTCCAAGGTCATATCTTCAACAGATAAGGCGTAGATATCCACCTTGATCTTTGCCTCAAACTCAATGTTAGATGGCAAAGATCACCCCCCCCCTGCCAAATTTCCCATGTAATATACTCATTTCAGCAATTGAAGTATCAAGACTTATCAAAAGCTTCAACCTCATAAAAGCCACTGGCTCAGACAAAATTCCAGTGGTCAAGAATATCAACCCAGAATTATTCCCAATACTAGCAAAGTCATTTAACCACTGCTTGAAATAGAAATCTTTCCCAAGTATGTGGAAGGTGGCAAGTGTATACCCAGCCTTCAAGAATGCAGGCAATCAATCCTCTCCCTCTCAATATAGACCTATTAGTCTCCTCAGTATTATCAGTAAGCTCTTTAAGGCCTTAATAAACAAAAACATTGTGGAGCACCTGGATAGGAACAATTTCTTGTGTGATAAGCAATATGGTTTTGATCAGTCCAATCCACTGCTAATGTCCTAATTACAATTACACACAAAATTAGTGAGGCCATTGATGAGACACATGCTACAAGGACTGTAGCCTTAGATACTTCGAAGGCCTTCAACAAAGTATGGCACAAATGTTTGCTACACAAGATATCCAGCTATAGAATGACTGAAAGGATTTTCCCTATTATAAAATCCTTCCTAAAAGGTAGATCCCTGAAGGTAGTTCTTAATAGCCAGTCCTCTGAGGTCCTGGCATTCAATGCAGATGTCCCTTAGGGCTCACTTCTTGGATCAACCCTTTTTTCTGATTTACATAAATGATCTACTTAAGAATATACTCTGATCATTTGTAAATGACTATGCCAATGATACAATGATATACAAGTGCACCGCTAAAAGTCTTGACAATCAGAGATTGACAACTGACCACTCTTCCAACTTAACACTAACTCCCAAGTGGGGAAAAACTGGCTGGTTATATTCAATGCCTCTAAGAGGATATTTGGCCTCAAACTTACACCCAAAGTCATGGAATTCTGATATATGATCCATCCCTAAAGATGCAGGTAAAATATCAGCTCCTTGTTCTGCTCCAGTAAGTACCTGATTCCTTATGTTATCCTCTACCTTCATAAGAGCCAGATCATTTCAAAAATAGAGTATTGCTATATTTGAGCAGGAGCTGCCCAAATGCCACTTTCCAGTCTATAAAGTTCTCTCATTGCTTCTCACTGCTCTATCACTACTGCCATGAAAAGTCCTCAGGTGAACAACATCACCTGGTCTCACCAGGTCTGACCTTCATAGCTAGGACCGACTATGCCACTTACATAGTAGCAAACTATCCATCAAGCCTCTGTATTCCATCAGTGAGAAGTAAGTTCCACTCAAACAGCTTCTTCCTGTGAACCATTTACCTATGGAACAGACACCCTAGAGAGTGTTTCCCTGATCAATACAACATTTACCTATTCAAGTCTACAGTCAATCATTATTTTCCCCTCCTATCTATATAAACTACCCCTTATCATAACCTTCTACTTCGAGGGACCCCTGAGCCTTGTACAGGGTGAAGCTTACTGTAAAAAAATCACATTTCCTATAGAAAATATAGAAACTGAATAGAGGATAGATTGAGCTAGGGGTACTTTTATCCGACATCATAAGATGCTACAAAGTCAAAATATTAACCTGAAAACTTGAGTCATGTACACTAATAACTTTGTCAGGTCAAGACTCTCATATAAATGCAATGTCTCCCATTACTGGGTAACATATTATAGCAAAAGTGAAATGTACTTCTTTTTGAGAAATGGCATTGATTATTTGGTGGTCATTCTTTTTACAATTCCATTACTGATTGGTCTACAAATGGCTCTAAAGAACATTGTTTGATGTTTTCCTCATGGAGTTTTTTTTAATGATTCCAAACATAAGATAATCCATTAGTGCCTTAACCACCAAGCTCCTCTCCAAATTATCTTGTTCGTCATCCCAACAATTTCAACTGCAATCTCTGCTCTAATCCCATTCCATATGGCTACCTTCCTGGCTCCACAAGCAATCATTGGAAGATACAAACTGTTCTGATAATGTATCAAAATCAACAGCCAATCATTTCCAGTTGTCTTTCACCTTCACACTCATCATAGCATCAATTAACTGACACCTATTATGACTCCTGATTACCTGCCAAACAGCCTCCTTAGTTGCATCAGGATCAACCATTTCTAGCCAAAATACAGTCCTGTTTGTCCTCAAGTGATGCATCCTGTGCAATTTCTTTAGATCCAGATCTGCTAAACAGCACACAATGACCACTTCCTTGCTGAGTTCCCCTGGTTCACTCAACTTGGTTTTCCTTAATTCTGATAGGAGCACACACCCTTTGTTCTTATCTGATAGCATGAACATTAAATGTAGCTTTGAGTTTAATTCAAGAAAAAAGCTCTGTTCAGAATCCCACACATCAATTAATATTCATCTCAGCAGAACCTTTTGTTTACTCTTCTTGCTAATTTCATCCATCCAATCACAGAAGTTAAAGCAATTGGGAAGTTGAAAAATTTCAGTCAAGTCTCTAACTAAACAATTTTGTTTATTTCTAAATATAAAGTTTGTACACCCACCTTGAAATACAAGGACAGAAAGGTTGCAAGATCCTGTTTCTTCTGTAATTTTTTACTTTTAGTCATGTGACTATATCTCCTTCACCACTAAATGGCTTTGTTATCACACTAATAAACAACCACTAATGCTATTTTATAGTATTTATAAAATGAAATAGTTTGTTGTAAAATAGGAAAAGAAAACAAATCTTACTTATGTATTCTTTCACTGAGCAAGATACATAGTGCAAAGAATAAATAAAAATGGAATATTTTAAACCAACATTGAAAATGTCACGCAGTTCTAAGGAAACAATTTTGACATACTGAAAAACTAACCATCCTGTATTTGATTTTCTGAATCTACATTAATCCTTTCACAAGATGATATTTGGTTACTGTATATTTTCTTTTCTTTGTTTCTTTCTCCATGTGTGTGTGTGTGTGTGTGTGTGTGTGTGTGTGCATATGTTGTGTATGCATCTAGCTCTATCTTCTGTATACATGGAGATGCTGAGAAAATCACATGCTATCCACTTCCCAAAATCTGACTTAATGATGAAAAAGTTATTTTTGAGAAGTGTTTTTGTTCAGGCTGAGAACTTTTCAGCACTACCTCTTATATATATATATATACTTTTAAATAATTGATGGATTTATTCTTACTCCAGTATTTTTTTTATTACTTCAAATGTTATTATAGTGGAAACTTTATTATATATATATATATATTTGTTTCTATATATATATTAAAGAGAAGAGCTTATAATATGGATATTTTAAAATATATATATATATATATATATATTATACTTGATTTATATTATACTTTATTTTCCATATTTTTGCTACACGTATTTCTAGTCTCACAACCTTCATTGGGTAAATAGTGGTTATTCCCACATTTTATTAAAAGGAATTAATTTTCCTTATGTTTTCCAGTGTTTAACCATTGTTTTTTGTTGTGAGTAGTAATAATCCAAACTATAACTTCTCTATATATATATATATATATATATATATATATATATATATATATAGGAGAGGCTATAGTTGTTTCAACAAGAGAAAAGTGTACATTTTAAAGAGAAGAGAGAAACTGCAAATGTTTGGAGATATAATGTGGATTTTTTTAAACATATGTGGATTTAAGTCCAAGAAAAATTTGGATTATTACTACACACAAAGAAAAAAGAAATCACATTCAAATTCGATTGAAATGGGCCGAGGACATACGCTGCTCACAAGACTACTGAATATTTAAAACAGTTAGGCTTTGATGGACCTCAAAAAATGAAGTGGGCAGCAAATTCTCCAGATTTGAACCCAATTGAAAACCTTTGAAACATCATGAAGTGAAGACTGTACGCCAACGAACGACAATTCAGGATCAATGCTGAGTTATGGGAAGCAATTCTTGACATATCTCACGGCATTACAGCAGATGACATCCTACAATTAACAAATTCTATGGATCATCGACTTCTTCAAGTAATTTCAAAACAGGGAAAGCACATTCCCTATTAATTTGTTTAAAACTGTGCCTTTGTTTGTATCTGTTATTATTTGTTTGATTATCTTATTTATTAGCTTCTTTTGATTATAAACATTCACATTCAATATTAATAAACGTTTTGTTTGTTCAATTCTGAGAATTTTACTAAACCTTTCTAATAATTTGGCATGCTCAAATAACTGTGTTGATAACAAATATGGCACCAGTTTGTTTACATTGCGCAGATCAGTACAAAAATTTCAGTGATTACGCAGATCAGTGTTGCCAACATTGTGTGAATTGATTGGACAGTTTTTGAAATATTAGAAAAAAGTTATCTCAATAATAATTTGGCACGCAGTGTGTGTGTGTGTATATATATATATATATATATAATGATAGAGAGACAGCATGGATACAAATCAACACTGCATGGTGACTGTTTCATGCCTCAAGCAATCTTCAGATAAATCTACCAAAATTTAAGTATACTTAAAAAAAGGTGAAAACTGTTGAGAACAAATCAACATCTAGTGCAGCATCCAAAATTTCTCCCAGATCAATCAGAAGAATTCATCGTAAAATTCAAGAAAATCCAATGAGAGGAAGAATTAAAAGCATTAGATATTATGAGCAACTTCATAGAAGCCAAGCAAGATTGCTTTTCTCTGAGAAAAACTTCACTACTATTGAAGAAACATAGAGATGCCTGGTTAAAATTTATCTGTGAGCATAAGAAAAAAACCTGAATCATTTTGGGAAAGTATTTTATGGACAGATGAAGCAAAAATTGAACTATTTGGGCATAATTGAAGGACTCACATTTGGACAAAAGACAGCACAGCCTTTGCAGCAAAGCACACATTCCCAACAGTGAAATTTGGTGGTGGTAATATTATGGTCTGGGGATGTTTTTCTGCTAATGGTACAGGTAATTTAGAAATAATAGATGGTAGAAAGAATTCAAAAATATACCAAGATGTATTCAACTCTAAATTGTTTGGGTCAGTAGTAAAACTTGAACTCCCAAATAAATGGGTTTTGCAACAAGATAATGATCCTAAACATATGGCTAAATCTATGAAAAAAATGGCTTATTGAAAACAATGTTAATACATTCAAATGACTATCACAGTCTCTGGACTTGAATCCAACAGAGAATTTGTAGCTTTTATTAAAAACTGATGTTAAGAAAAGATCTCCAAAAAACATCCTGAACCTAAAGAGAATATATATAAAAAAGAATGGAGCAAAATACCAACAGAAACTTGCAAATCATTGATTAAAAGCTACAGAAAGAGATTGATTTCTGTTGAATTGAGTAAAGGATATGCTATGAAGTATTAAATAGGTATTATAATTTTGTATGAATACTTTTTCGCCTCCAATTTTTTTAAATTTTATATAATTTCATTAACATAACAAATTTTTCTGAATTTTTTTTTGTATATTGCCATGGTATACAAATATTGTATGGATTATAAAATTCTTTTATAAAATCTAACTACGTTAAATAACAAAATTCATGGTGTACAAATATTTCTTTCCTCCCACTGTATATACTTTATATATATATATATATATATATATATATATATATATATATATATATATATATATATATATATATTTAGTTGGATAGATGTGAGTTTGTGACCCTGGGTTTCACGATCGCTAAAGCGTGAAACCCAGGGTCACAAACTCACATCTATCCAACTAAATATGTTAGCTCTATCTCTGATATTGAGCTTTCTAATAAGTACTGCATATATAATATATAAATAATTATATATACTTATATTTATTTATACTTATATACACTTTTCATATATATATATATATATATATATATATATATATATATATATATATATATATATATATATGTATGTATATGTGGGTGTACAGACACACAAATAAGGAGAAAAGAACAGACAGGCTAAGAATCCACAGTTCTTAGCATTTACTTTTTTAAAAAAGTATTCAATACTACATAGAGCAAAATATTATTATAATATTTTTATTATAATATTTTACATTGCTACATGAAAACTTTCATGTTTTGTAACTATAATGTGTGTGTGTGTATATCAAAGGAACAAATTCAACACATCTCAAAAAATCCGGTAATAAATTTATTTCAGCAGGTAAGTTTTTAATACCTGCTTCATCAAACCAAAATTACAAAATGGTTTAAATTCATCCAGACAATATGTGATTTATTTTATAATAAATTTTTAACATCTTGTCTGGATAAATTTAAACATTTCATAATTTTGCTCTGATGAATCAGGTATTAAAAACTTACCTGCTGAAATAAATTTATTAACAAATTTTTCGAGATGTGTTAAGTTTTTTCATTTGTTGTATATCATATTGCTCTGTATACAATACATTGAGCTCTCTTCATAGACCTATCTTTTTAATACTTGGATTATCCTTTCCACTTACAGATTTGATATTATTACATACAGACAGACATATATATATATATATATATATATATATATATATATATATATATATATATATATATACACACACATTTATGTACATAAATAATAATAATATAATAAATTCATATAAATACAACTGCGAAAAATAGCAATAGTATTTCTGACAAAACCATCTTCAAATAACTCTGGGACCAGAAATGTTTTCAGGGTTGATGCATCATTACAAATAACTTAGGTTTCTCCAGCAATACCTCTTGATACCATCAAACTTGGATCCAAGTGTTTTTACATAACACTCACTTTTGTTGCTTTTCTGTCACATGGAATGCAGTTCCTTTTCTTTATATAATTTCTTTTTTCTCTGTTGGTGACAATCCAAGTTTATTCAGGTTGAACTGGCAATAAAACCTCAGCACCCAACTTGTAATGTCAAATATATTGATCATCCAGTCATTTTTTGTATATTGCCTTATCTTTAAAATCTTTTCTCCCACAGCTGAACAATGATATACCATATATACTTGAATATCAGGCAACTTTTGAAAACCTTATTTTGAAGCTAATTTTAAGAGGGTCACATCATACACAAGATATAAAATTAGTATATGCACTGCTGGCCCTGGCTACACTGTTGACCAAACTATATAGCCACTTACTGTAGTCAAAAAGTATAACTGTATTTAAAATAAACATTGCACATCATATGAGTATATATGGGGGTGTGGTGTATATACTATTGCTAAAAAGAAATAACAAATAGGAATAACACTAACGAGGAGAGGTTTTATGTAGGAGCCACTGAGAATGAGTAGAAAGAGACATCATAATCATAAAGTGACTTTTAATCATAGAAAATATGAAAATGCTACAGCATTGTCAGATTATTACTGGAAAATTAAAAGAGAGGGAAGTAGATCACCTAAAATAACTTGGACAATTCTTAAAAAGAATAAAATATATAGAAATAGCCAGGATAAGTGTGGATTATGCCTAGAAGGGAAGTTATCAATATCAGAGCTGAGCAATGACATTTAAACTGTTAAATAAAAACTCTGAGTTAGATTGTAGGTGTAGCCATAGTATTAAACACCTACTGTGCCATCTGCTACCAGACTAGTGGCTTTCACTCTTATTCGGATAGATTAATGTTGCCAGATGAGGTAGGTCCACCCACAGAGGGTTTTTTTTAGCTTAATTTCTAACCCCCCACTTCACACATCGCCTGTATGGGTGACTACTGTTCACATTTTTTCTCTTTTCTTTTTGGCCCATGTTTTGTTAGTATAATTGTTCTGTTTCTTCTCTTTTCATTTGCATTCTTGTGACCTGATGATCACAGTAGTGTGAAACTCAAGTAGCAGTTTGAACTTTGTCTCTTTTTGATTAGTGTCACTGGGTAGCTCATTTAGAGCACTGTCTTTTACTGTTTAGCTATGTGTCTTCTTCCTTTGAATTTGTTTTTTTCTTTTCAGGTCATGTTTCCTTTTTGTATTCATTTTCATTTATTAGTTTTCTTTGGTCACTTGGTAGGCTTTGTATTAGTTTTGCCAATACTTTAGTTTGTTGTAGAAAGATATGTGTATGTGATTGTATGAATAGATAACACTGGTGTTATTACACATATACATGTATACATACACAATGTACAGTGAGTAGGTAATAGGGATATTGTCACATACATACAGTAGTATATCCATAGACACACTTTATCATTTGATGTACTCTTATTATGCATAGAATATTAATTTTAGCAACTGTTCCCATGGGTCAAAATAAGATTCTGACACTTGGGGAAGGCCGGGTAGTTTAAGCTTTAGCAAGCAAATCCTAAGGGCCACTTTGCATAATTCATCAACAAGAATCGGTCAGTCTTCTTCTCAAGTTTCACTGCCAACAAGCATCCTTAAATTATTTTGAATTTTCAGGGTCCAGTGCTATCAATGGCTGTGACATATCAGCTAACATTTCAATGAATATTTGAAGATTTGCAAAGCATTTCCACCTTCTCCACACAGTTGCTGTCATCTGTCACCCATCTGAGCAGCAACTGACCAATACTTCAAAGTCAGTTTTAATTCATTCGATTTGGTCATTAACATGTCGAATAAGGTGCAACTCTATCAGAGAATTAATATTGTTCTTGGAGAATATCTGGGAATGAATCTAGTTATCATTCTCTGCTATGGATAGACTGAGTAATTGCAATGGGATTAAAATTAAATCATAATGGAGTTTACCACTTTAAAGAAAATTAACCTAAGAAAAAGAAATTGTAAATGTTCATTAGAAAACAAAACAATTTTTCAAAAGAAATATACATTTAACGGCAATAATATAATTAATTTATCTACTGCAATGTGACTTTCATATAAATTAAAAATTTCTTCATTCTAGCTGACATCAAAACCAATATAAGAAAACAGTTCTTACATAGAAACAAACAAGTTATTTATAATTTACACTATTTACATTGTTCAGTTTATTATTATATTCAAGACATTTTGGAAGCTGTATGCTCTAACCAAAACATCACGAATATAATGATAAAGATGAGGACAATAGTCCAAACAATGTAAATAGTTACAGTACCTCATTTCAAAAATATAGACAGATGTTGAAGTTAGTTATAAATCAGGAGTTTACACATGCCATAAAAATGGTAACATATTTTGATTCCTTACTATTGTTAGGTTTTTCTTTGAGGCTTTGAATATAAAAAAATTCAGTTCAAGAGAAAAAACTCCAACCAAAAAAGTTACAAACATTACAGACAGAATTAAAAATTCCATATTATATAGTAAGTGTTATATTCTGTGATAAGGGAATAAATACTTAACACCAGGTGGATAATAGAAGAAAGGTTTCTTGTACAAAACCAGTACAATATGAAATACAGTACAGTTATGCGCATAGATCAATCTAGTAGTGAGTGCCACTACTTGGATTGTCAGATGTGTTTGCGTCTTCACACTTTCAATCTTCCCCAAGTCTCTGGTAGACAGTTGACTTTATAGGTACTTACTACCTATAGTGTAATCATTCATGGGGGTGACTGGTTATTCCATTACATCAGTAAGGTATTTTTCTTACTTCATACATTGTTTCTAATGTACACACTCCATTTATTTTAAACAGAATTTATTTTGTCTACTGGTCTGCATACTCAAGAAAACTTAATAAATAAAATGTGTCCTCTGGCAGAATTTGAACCTGCATCCCTCTTTGCAGGAGAAACCACCATCTGATCCTGCATGCTTTATCCACTTGGAATTTATTATTGATTGTATTGGATATCTTGCTGTAATTTCTAAAGAATTAATGGTTTTTATTTTTAATACAACATATTTTTATTACTTCAAATGTTATTTTTAGTGGATACCCATATTTAAGTAGATATTCCATTTATTTTAAACACTATTTTGTCTACCAGTGTGTGTACTCAAAAAAACTTTGTCTACCAGTGTGTGTACTCAAAAAAACTTTTTGTCTACCAGTGTGTGTACACAAAAAAAATACGCCCACTCAAGTATGCCAATTGGTAGATGAAATAAGTACTGTTTAAAATAAACGGAGTATTTATTTAAATATGGGTAACTACTTAAAAAATAACATTTGAAGTGATAAAAATAAGCTGGATTAAAAATAAAATCCATTAATTCTTTAGAAATTGCAGCAAGGTAGCCAAATGCAATCAATGAAACCACACACACACACAAATGATGGCTGAAGCTAATTTCAAGCTTCTTCTTTAAAATTTTATATTAAAATATTGATCTAATTCATCACACCAGCTGTAAAAATATGTAAAGAGTAAATTGGTTCAAGAGATTACCTCTTATTTAACAAGTGATTTGTTGTGAAGAAGTTTTGATATTACATGAAAGATTTATTAAACCTGCTAAAACTTTTATTCCTTTTAACACATACACTATGCCAGATTTTATTATGCAAGTCAATGTTTTTACAAAAAATACAAATATTTTCTGTAACCTATGTGGTGGCATGCGATTTTATAACACAACTCATGACATAAACAAATAAATATATTAGTGCAGTTACTCATACTTATCTTTTAATTTATATATATATATATATATATATATATATATATGATGATTGTCATGGGTTATAGGAAAGATCTGACCTCAAAAAAGAAACAGGACATTGGAAAGTTATTGAGTGATGAGAACAGAATATTGCATATTGTAAAAAATTGAACAGAAATTTGAAACATTGGCAAGAAAAAGGGAAAAAGTACTTTAAGAATCTTACAAAAAAGAGATTTGAGAAAGACTGAAATGTTACAAGCAAGAAAAGTGGATTGAACAGTTAGAAAATATTTCAAGAATATTTGGTGTTATGAACATAAATTGAGAGAAGAGATGCATAATATTAAGTACACTGGCTAAAAACATGAAAGTAACTAACCCAGCACTTTAAACAAACATCCTCCCCCTCAAAAAAAATGTAGTTTGGGAAAAGAAGTATATGAAAACTTATTTCTCAACAGTATTTTTTAGTGATGAATGAAGAACTACATTGAATGAACCTGATAACTGGACTAGAAGTTGAGTAGTCAGCAATATACAATACTTAAAAGACAACAGGGAGAGGTGGAATAATGTCTTGGACTCATATTATGGGTCTCTTCAAATTTGATGATTGTGTAAAGACAAATGCAGAGAATTATTGTAAGACATTTTTGAGTGGTACAAATCATAATCAAGAAACTTCAAGGTAAAACATTTGACAAAACTAATTATTGCCCACCTTGCTAAAAGAAGGTTTCTAAGATACAAACTTTATGGAATAATCCTCAAGCTTTCCTGATGATCATCCAATAGAAAAGTATTCAATCATAATTCATATATATATATATCTATATATATATCATATCATTTATATATATATATATATATATCATTATCATTATATATATATATATATATATATATATATATCATTTTATATATATATATATATATATATATATTATCATTTATATATATATATATATATATATATATATATATATATTATATATATATATATATATATATATATATATATATATATATATATATATATATATATATATATATATATATATATATATATATATATAAATATATATATATATATATATATATAAAATATATAAATTATATATTAGCATTTTATATATATATATATATATATATTTTTAGGCTATATTTTAAAGTACTCAATATTAGGGATAGAGTGTATGTAAGTATAAAAGTGGACATTAAAGTCAACATTGATATTGCCTCTGGGTGTTTACTTCACAGTCCACTTTTATGTGTGTATGTGTGTGTGTGTGAGAGAGAGAGAGAGAGAATGGAAAAGAATATTCAAGCAAAGAAGCTCTTTGGGAATTAGTAAACAAACATCCCACATGTGAACAGATATCCTGAGAATAATATGAATTCCAAACCTTTATTATTTCACACTTATCTTTTTTTATATTAATTGCAAAATGCCACAGTAAATTTTGTACCATATCCCAAAAGAATCAATAACAGTTGACACTTGGTGTAAAACTAATATATTGATCAATTAAACTTGATGTAATATTAGAAATGAAGAAAAGACTACTGAACCATTATTTAATGTGTATCTTCATATATGGCAGTAAAAGATGGATAGTTTTGTCACAAATAAAAATTGAGATGTGGTTGAGAATAACATGGGGAAATAGGAAAGTCATAAGTCCAATAAGATCTAAAATCAGGAAAAGAGAACTGAAATTTTGGGGTCTTATAATGAATAAGAAAACTTTAACAATCAAAGGCACATTGAAGGCAAATGATGCAAATAAAAGATGCAAGAAACCTATGTGTTAAGTCAGAGAAAACGGATGAAAACAGAAGTATGACATAAAGGCAAAGTGAGATAATGACATAGCAAATATTGCTGAGAACAACAAAAGACAGGAAACTATGGAGAACCATGATCCCTAGCATGTTGAAAGAACTTGCTACATCTAGAAAGGGACAACAAGATTTTTACCTTAATAGATTCTTTGAATGCTTAAATATTGCTTCAAAACTATTTTTTAATTCTAATAAATAATTTAATAATTAAAGAATGTTGATAATTATTCATCTCAAAAAATGAAATGCAAAATTATTCTATATTAGTTAAAACAAAAGATACCTGATGATAGCAGAGGATATTTGGCTGAAACATTGTGCCTATTATAATGCCTATAATAATCTAGGTGAGAACAACAAGCTAGAAATAATTAAAGTCTATATCCTCCTTGAATTAATATATTAATGATTTCATTGACATGGCTCCAAATGAATAAACATCACTATAGTAACAATACTTTAAAGTGGCATTTCTTAACTGAACACCAAATTTTCAACCAAAATGTTTGATTTAGCAAGTTTCAGTTGTGAATCTATATGTTGTATATTAATTAATCAAGGGAAGAAAGGTAGTATCAGCGGTCAGGAATTAATGCAAGCACTACTGTTGTAGCATACATATGGACGATAATGGGTATGTCCCCATTCACATAAATACAGTAGTAAATACTGTATGTAGGTCTGCAGTTGGAGATTCATTTTAGAATTCACTTGATTCATTTCTAGCAGTTGACTACTTATTCTATGTGCTGCTGGTAAATCTTATATGTGTTGTTCTTGTCCTAAGTATTATCATTTATTACCAACCTTCATGTGATTATTCTATTCAGTAACCTTCCCTAGGTTACAACAGCTATGTAAAGAATAGAATATCATTGATTTTAAAGAAATAATTTAATTCAAGTATATATATATATATATAAACATACCAAGTGAAGATTACTATAAGCAACTGAGAGGTATTTTTTTTTCTTTCAGAGATGAAGAGGGTTTGTTTGTTTTTTTAACAAAGCCTTTAACTTTGTAAAAACAACTATGATAAAACACAATATCTTGACAATTTTTGTTTAGTCATTTCTTTTGGGTTTTGCAGAGAGATGAAGCAAAATGGCTGGAGTGATCCCAGAAAGAATTAAACTTACTGGACACAATAATTGGCAACACTTTCCAATATTCGTCAAAAAGTGAGTCATGTTTGAAAACTATGCTTCCACTTCCAATGTGTTGGATTCATTTTGATTATAAAGAATTTTGAATATTTATTTGAAAAGCAGCCATTCCTTTGCTGGCAGTCAACCAAAAAAATGTCTACTCATGGAATTAAAAATAAGAATATCCAGCTATGACATTACAAGTTGGGTCAATTCTACAATAAAGAAATAATTGTCTGGACATAGTATGTATATATATATATATATATATATATATGCAAGTTTCATTGAAAACAATTGACAAGGTGCAGTGGTTGAGTTTTTTCATATAATTTCTCATGTGCATGTATAAATTTTTTCTTTTCAGGACATAACTTATATATAAATTAGCTGAATATTTTCAAAGTGCTTTCAGCTATAATTTTAGCCATTATCAAGGATTAAATTTATTTTACTTTTAACTGAATATATGAATTGTTTTATGTATGCATCTAGAGTTATAGGAATGTTTTATTTTAAAAACACAGTCAGCACATTGTGGCCATATTCAGTGTTGATTTTGTTGATATGGCTGTTTTTTTTTTTTATTAATAATGCTTCCATTATTTTTAGCCTTTTTGTACATGTAGATGAGACTATTATATTTGTATTATCAATGAGTTTGTTACAGATAGAGAGAGGGAGGGAGGGAGGTCTCCATGTATATTTAAATGAGACTTAACTTAGCTATGGTCAGAGAGTTTTCTTATTAAACATGTAGTATATCCAATGTAATTACATAGAACAATCCATATATTCAGATAAAAGTAAAATAAAATTCATCCTTGATAATGACTAAAAGTATCACTGAAAACACTTGGAAAATATTCAGACAATTTTTATATAATTTTTGTCTTAAGAAGAAAAAAATTAATGAACATATGAGAAATTATATTAAAAAACTCAACCACTGCACCTTGTCAGTAGTTTTCAATGAAACTTGAATAAAAGAGAGTTTGCTACCCAAATACACTCACTCTCTTTCTTTCTCTCTCTCTCTATATATATATATATACACTTAATATATTATGTTTTCCCCACAAAACAAACTATTACAAATCAATTTTTGATTAACAAGCAAAAAGATGTGTTGAATTGTGAAAATATTGACTATATTGATATTTATTATGTATTGAAAACAATATCATTACTTGCAAGTCAATTAAGCAGTGATAAATATCTTTGTATAAATTGCTTTATAAAATGATATCTTGATGAAGATGATCAATATCCTCTTTTGTTTACTCAATGTCTTTTATACACTTATCTTTTTATTGTCTTTCTTTTATAATTTATACACTGTTGCTGTTTCTTTTCAAGATGGTTGGAGGTCACTTTCTAGCATCATTTTTTCCCTTCATTTTCAGTTTTTTTATTGCCTCATTCTGTATTCCTGATTTCCCATTAAACCAACTGAAATCACTTTTATTTATTTGACTCTGAAGATGGATGAGTTAAAAATGAATGTTAATTGAAAATTCTTTTCCTACCTGGACCTGTGGAATTTCCAGACTATCAAAATATCTAACCTGGAGGTCAACAGATAAAAAACATTATAATTAAACCATCTTTATGTGTAATGCTTGAATATATCGTAAAGTGAAATCCTAAGAGTTTATTTTTTGTTGTCTGTAATTACTTCAACTGCTCATTTATTTTAAACAATAAAAACTAAATTTAAGATTTTATTTGAATTTTAATTACATTCACTTAATTAAATCTTAGTGTAGGTATTTTGTCAGAAAACAATATCTGTACATAGGAACCAGCAGAATATTTTCCTTATATTATAACTGAAAGTATAAGAGTCAAATGCAGGAAAGAAACAGCAGAATAAAATAGGTTGTGTGTGAGAGAGAGAGAGAGAGGAAGAAAATGACCAAGAATTTTGGAAAACTGTTTAAAGAAAATGTTTCTTATTATAGAGACTTTTCTAAAAATTTTATTCTATATATATCAACAGTCATCTTATGGCCATATCACTGGTTCTTGTATGATCCTGGGTTAAGCAACCTCAAGCCTAGTGACCATTTTGAAATACTTGGTGATATAAGCATGGATGTGTGGGCAGTGTAATGGATTCTGACTCAGAATTGGAAATTTGAGAACTGAGTTACAATTCCAGTCAGGTTCATTATATTCACTTATGTGCCAATACTCTTAGGAAAGGTATAAATTCAACTCCTCTTCCCTCCCAGCTTTAATTAGTAGGACATGTATCAGGAAAAAATCCTTATTATCTCCAGAACATTCTGAATATATATTCTCACTTTAAATAACCCTCAAAAGGTTGTTAAGGGGTAAAAAACAAATCAATCAATCAATATATGAACAGTCTCTACAGTCATTATCAAGATAAACTAAATGCTTAAAAATATTCTATGGTTTATGCGAAAGAATTCTTGTTGGAATGTTAGAGAGACTGTAGATTATAAAGAATAAAATGTAAGAAGGTAAAATAATATGAACACAAGTTAAGAGCACTGTTAGAAGGGGGACAACCTTTTTAATGGATAAAAATAGTTGGCAGATTTTATATCCACTTGATGTGCAAAAGTCATGGGATAGCAGTATGTAAAGTTAATGGTAAGTGGCACCAACATGGAAATGCCCAAATGTATGTCAGTTGCACTTTGACATCTGGTGAGTTAGTCTGAACACCAACTTGATAGCTCATGTCAAGGCAATATGAATTATCAGACTTGAACAGGACATATGATAGTGAGTGCCAGATGGATGAGATATTCCATCTGGGTAATTCTGGACATATTTAACATTCCTTGATCTATTGTAACACATGTGTACTGAAAATATGTGATGGAAGGCATCACTGCCCATCCTGGAGAGCACAGGGCCAAGCAGAGTTCCTTAATGATCTTAACCAAATGTGTCTGCCTTGAATTGTTTGTGGTAACAGACATATGATGCTAATCATATCCACATTCAATGCAAAAGCTACTTGAAGCATATTCAGCAGATCTGTTCAGTATTCTTTAGCTTTCATTGAATATGAGAGCAGAAGACCCTGTTAACACTACAACACTGGGTACAGCATTTCACTTAAGCTTTAGACATCACTAATTTGATTCTAGAAGACTGGCAGTATATGACATGGTCTGATGAATCAAGGTTCCAGTTATTTTGAGTGTGCTGCAGACCCCCAAGAAACCATGGATCTCACTTATCAAAAAGGCACTGTACAGGTTGGTGGTTGTTCCATCATGGTGTGGTGTGGGTTCATGTGGTATGAGTTGGACTCACTGATCTATATCTAAATAATTGACCAGTGACCTCTATATTGCACTGCTTCATGACCATTTGCATCTATTTTGGGACTGTGTTCCCCAACAACAATGTGCATTATTCAAACAGGATAATGCACTGTCATCAGACCCAAGAATTGGTTTTTGGGGTATTCTGGTGACTTGTGACAAATGGTGTGGCCTTCACATTTGCTCAACATGAGCAAAATCAAGTATTTATGAAATATGGTGGAGTAATGAATAGTGGCTCAGATTGAGGAATCGGAGAGCCGATTTCAAATTCCAATCGAATCCATTACATTCACTTAAGTGCTAATACCCTTGGGAAAGGTATGAATCCTCTTCTTCTCCCCCAGCCATTGGTAAATAGCAGGAAATACTGGGTTCTATAGCCTTGGATGGTCTACCGCAGAAAGAAATAGCAACCTACTACAGGGAAAAAAATCTGCCTTTCTGCCTTGTCAGTTATGTATCGAAAGATACATGATTGTCTAAGCATGTATCATACATGGCACATAACTGACTGACTGACTGACTGGTGGAAAGATCTATTCATATGTAAGATCCTGCACCTAAAAACATCAAAGAGCTGTGGAGAGCTATCAAGATGTTATCGGTCAACATCTCTCCATTTGTCTTCTGACCAAATATGGAATTGATCCCACACTAAATTCCTCAAATTTTCTTATGATAGAGGAGGTCCAACATGATAATGATACTAGGCATCCATATCATGACTTTTGACAAGTTAGCATATTTGCTAAAGATGAACATTCAAATTATTTAACAACATTGTTTATTTATGGATTTTGTTTTTTAATAATATTTCTTTGTTCTTTTTGTTGCTTATCAATAATTAGTATGAGGTTTTTGTATTTTTATTTACAAGTCAATATGGATATTATATCATTAATTAATTTGAAGAGAAATAAATATGTATCACTGAAATGGTTAAAAGCACAACTCCTTTGCTACTGAAATTACAATTTTAAAGCGTGCTGTTTGAAATTATGAGATGATCAATATTTAGGTAATCTTGATGCTACACATATAAATATATATTTAATATCTACATATCTATTTGCATCATTGTATTTAGATCCATACAGACACACATAGCTTTTATAAATAAGGAAAGTAATATCAAATCAAAAATTTAAAACTAAAAATTTCTTAGCATTTTTGTGGTTGATTTCAAACCATCTTATATCAGCAGTTATGAAAATGAATGACAAGAGTTAAAAAAAAAACATAGGTTTTTTTCAGTCTGACACATGCATTTATGACATCAAGAATATTAATAGCACTTATATACAGTTGATGGGCTTAAGTTTAATGATAGCTGATACTTTAATCAGCTCTTAGACAATACTGTAATGTGTTTTGGTTAAGTGACTTAATTAGGCTATGAACACAAGAGCCATTTACTACCTTGACATTCTTCTGTCATATCTATTCAGGATATGAACAATCATGGCTATTCTTTTGCTCTCAGTAATACTTACTCCTTTAAAAGCCCTCTTTGTTTTTGCTCTAACTGGTCAAGTAGGTTACCTGTTGCTTCATCTATGTGTCCTGTGAGTTATTAAATTCTCCAAGTCTTTATTTCTCATTAGTTCATTAAGCTAATTCTTTGATGAAGGTTTTCATTCATTCACACTTAGTTTCTTTGGTAGTGTTCTAATAAAATTGATGTCCTTTGATCTTCTGGTATTTGACCACTTTTTATACTTTCTTCATCCCTTCATCTTCATCAATCTCAAACACTTGTCCACATATCTATTGCAATTTTATCTGAGTCTGCTACTTTGTTCCACTCTATCTTATCCATGATTTGTTCTTACTTCAAATGTTAGAATTCTGCTTCCTTTCATGATTTTTTTTTTATCATAGAAGATTTTGCCTAAATACACATTCCACTGTTACAAGACCCTTTTTTCTGTACTATTCATTCCGTCTTTTTATACAGCCTGCCAAAAAAGCATGTTTTGTCTGCTACTATTTCTTTGAGCTTTGTGTTGCCTTACCTACTGCATCAATATTCTTCAGTCTTACTGTTTATTTTCTTTCCTTTTATGTGCCATGTTCCTTCAGAACATAGACGATCACGGCTCTCCACTTCCTCCTATTCCTTGTAGCTCTCAATAGGTTTGTCCCTTTGCTACTTCTCCCAGACCTTGTTCTGTCATCCACTTGCTTAAGCCCACCAGGTATGTCACGGATTGCTTTCCCTTGTCTCTCTTTCCACCTATTTGGCCTGTGAGTATCAGATTTTCCAAGCCCTACTTTCTCATTACATGTCCCAAAAATTTCAACTGCCTCTTCCTGATGTTAAGTATAAGCTTTCTCCTTATTTGCATCCTCTTCAAAACTTCATCGTTGCTCACATGTTCGGTCCATGATATCTTTAGCATCCTTCTGTAGAACCACATCTCTGCTACCTTGAATCTCTTCTATATCTTTGAGGAGACCATTCAACATTCACTGCCATAAAGGAGGACAGATGTCATGTAGCAGCTCAGTACTCTTTTCTTTGTTACCAAAGAAATCCTCTTGTCTCATAATACGCTGCTTAGCTTTTGGAATGTATCTTTGGCCATTCTAATATGTCTTCAGATCTCAGCATTGCACATGCTGTCCTCCATCAAAACACTTTCCAGATAGTTAAATTTCTGCACCTGCTTGATTTTAGTGTCCAGAACCTGTAAATCACATTTTGGGCTCATCCTTTTACTGATATTTCCCATTTAGCCATTACACTTTTGCCTTCTTGTATTTATTTCTAATGTTATTGTTTAACAACATTTCTGGATATTATTTATTGTCACTGCTTCTTCATAAGGTTGACGATTTGTCATTCACTTTTTCTCTTGTCTTTTCTTCTATAAGATCACTTCTTCTATTGCTATAATTCTTATTCTTCTATGTTCAATGTCCCTTCAAGATGTAGGTGATCATGGATCTCCACAATTTCCTATCTTTTGTAACTCTTAATAAATTGTCTTTTTGCTGTCTCTCCTAAACCCAGTTCTACCATTAATTTACACAAGCTTGCTAGGTAAGTTATGCATTGTTTTCCTCTGTCCCTCTTGCCTTCAATCTATTCTGTGAGTATCAAATTTTCCAATCCTTCTTTCCTCATTATGTGCCCTTGAAATTTCAACTATCTCTTCCTGACGTTAAGTATAAATGTCCTTTTTGTTTTCATTTTCTTTAAAACTGCATGTTCAGTCCATGGTATTCTCAGCATCCTTCTGTAGAACCACATTACTGTTGCTTCAAGTTGTTTCTACATCTATGAGGAGATTGTCTAGCATTCACTGCCATATAAGAGGATTGGTATTATTTAACAGTTCAGTACTGTTTTCTTTGTTTCTAATGATATTTTCCTGTTTCCTAATAATTTGATTAGCTTTTGAAAGACAACTTTTGCTGTCCCAATACACCTTTGGATTTCAGTATCACACTTTCCACCCTCTGTTAAAACACTTCCCAGCTAATTAAATTGTTGTACTTGCTTGATTTTGGCATCTTCAATTTCTATGTTTGGCTGTTCCTTTTGCTAACAGCCATGCATTCTATCTTCTTGCAATTGATGTTTAGTCCTTTCTTCTCGCTTTCCTTTACTACCTTCTTCTATAGGAGTTCTTGTAGTTTCCTTTCCGTGTCTGTTATCAACATTGTGTCATCTGCATTTCTTATGTTGTTAAGATTGTGAATGTCAATAATGAATCCTGGTAGGACTATTAATCTCAGAATTGCCTCACTGTGAATTCATTTTCTATCCATATGCAGGCAGTTTGCTGCCAGTATAAATTCTGGATTATTCTAATATCCTTCCCAACTATGTCATGGTTACTGAGCAGTTCCTTTGGGACATATTTTATACAAAACTGAATATCAACATATTGAATATTGATTTTTGTCTGAATCTTTGAGATGAGGTGTTATAATGATACATGTATTTAATCAGACTAATGTCCTTATCTTGGTTTTTATATTTACAATGTTTTGGCCACTGTACACTCTAGGTGACTTTTGTAGTGGAGAGAAACATTGTTTAAGTATATGTACTACTTAGTGGTTATGTTTTATAGATTACACAAAAGTATTTGAGAAGGTACAGCACAAGGATCTATTTGAACTGCTAGGGAAACTTGATATATTTGGGAAAGATGTTAGAAGAATCCAGAATTTATAATGGGAGCAAACTACCTGCTTACAAACAGAAAATGAATTAAGAACTTACACAAAAATAGAACGGGACATGAGGCAAGGGTGTATCTTCTCCCCAGATTTATTCAATCACTACAGCAACTCTACCCTAAGGAAACTGGAAACTCTATCAGGATTTATTATTGGTGGGTGTCATCTTAACAACATGAAATATACAGATGACACTTTGATGTTTGACTCAGAAATAAAACTACAGGGCCTCCTAGACAATGCGGCAGAAGAAAGTGTTGAGAGAAAAGGACTAACCATCAACCGTAAAAAGACAAAAAAGTATGGTCATCAGTAAGAGAAAAGAATTTGTATTTTCCAAAATGAGGATATATTCAAATAATCATTGTCATATTATATGCATTTTTTTTAATTATTTTGCCAAGAACACAATCATCAAAAAATAAAACTTAAAAGGTTTATCACTTTAGAAACAGAAAAGAAAATATCTCTCTTCCAAGCATATGCTGAGGTCCGTTCTTGTTGTTAGAGTCATTTTAGTGAATGTCTAGATTCATGTTGCATTTATGAATTAAACCAAAACAGCATTTCATGACATACTTCTTTTTCTTATACTTCATACTAAAAGTCAATGTTAAATTTAATTAAGGATAGAGATGTGTCAAATGAAGAGACCTGTCTGACTTCAACAAAGTGAGATTGAGAAATTGTTGTCTAAATTATGCAAAAATGAAAATAACACTGACATCTCATTTTAACAGATACATTTACCAAAATTACACAAAAATATCTTGAAATACTAAAGAGTAAATTTATTCAATAAAATCACCATTAGCTTCAACCATGGCCTCCAGGTGACTTCGGAATCTCCAGCAACTCTTCTGAACAGTCTCCTTGTTTAAGTTAATGAATGTTGCCAGAATACTTGCCTTCAATTCATCTTTGGTGTTACAAGGAGTTTTGTTGGTTTCACACTCAACTGTGCCCCACACATAATAAACAAGGGGGTTGTAGACTGAGGAGTTAGGTGACCACATGTAAGGGGTGATGTGGTTGCAGAAATCATCTGACAGCTGTGACTGGATTCTCCTGCTTGTGTAACATGGTGCATAATCCTGTTACCACACATAGGGTCTTCCAGCAGCCACTCTCTTGAGCCAGGGCAGCACTACTTCCTCAAGGTATTCTATGTAGGCCTCTGTGGGAAGTAAATGGAGGCATAAAATTGCCATCACTAGTGATCACTCCAAACACCTTCATAACCACTATTTGACTCATCCAACTCTTTCCAAATCCTCTGCACTGTCTTCAGATTGACACCCAATCACTCTAAAATGTTCATATTAATTTTATTGATGCAAATTCCAAACAGTATATCATGCCATTTAAAATTTCTGGTGCTTTTTTTCTCACATATGGAGCCCAACTGACCCTACTATATTGTGCAGTCAACATAATCAAAAACAAACAATGCACATACATGAAATTAAAAATATAAAATGGCAACAATTTACTAATTGCACCCTGCACATAGAATAAGAATGAGGAAATTTAACAGAAACCCAAATGTTAATTTCTAAAGTTTATAATCTGATTCTCTTTCAATATTTTGTATATTTCATTCTGAAGAGCTAACAAGAATATAAACAAAAATCAGTGTGTTTACAAATGTAATAAATAGCCAAAGGGAATATGTTCACTTGTAATAATTAAACCAAACTAATTATATTTAGAATAGCAAAAACTGGTATCTCTTTATGAGAATTACTATAACATTAACTTTCTAAAATAAATTGGTATATAAAAATACTTTATAACATATAAAAGAACCCAGGAAATCATTAAAAAAAATATTTGCTCCAAAGTCAGTAATGATTTTGTAAAAGGACATTTTAATGAAAAATTAAATAAAAATGAAAATAATATCAGAGACATCCTGTAGTCACCATTCAATTCACTAAGAATAGAAACTACTTGAAAGAAATGGGAAGTGTGAATGGTACGGAGATCAAATAATCATCAAGTAAGAAGAACATAATAAGTGTTCAAAAAATTGTGCCTTTGTCGGACAGAAAATGACAAATTCAAACTCTTCCTACTCTGAACAAAAATAAGAATGACAAAGAAAAAATTAACACTAGGTTCAGCCCAATGATTATATATATAAAAATGCTAAAAAAATTTTTTTTAAATGCTTAAATTTATAACCTCGCGTTATTTAAAATATATAATGCATAATTCATCCCAAATTAAAATACTTTTTCTATTAACTGCATAAAAAAAGAAAATTCAACAAAACATCATTTATTAGATATTAAATTACTTCACTTAGCATCTTCCATAGTTTACTTAAACTTTTCAGTTAACCTGATGAATATTTATGAGCATTTCTTAAATTTGAACATTTTTGAAAAACTAACATTTTTACTTTTGTTTATAAATATTTGTTGCAAAATTAAATCTTTACATTTTCCTTGATAAAGTCCATCAGAGGATGAAACACATTGGCTAAAATAAGTTTCCCTTTTGTCTTTATTCATAATGTCCTTTTACAGATATATTGTAGTTATATATATAATTTTACACACACACATATATATATATACAAGTTCTGAAGATTGTGTTCAAGCATGAAACAGGGTATTGCCATTTGGTTTTGAACTCAGTGTCCATTTTTATGTTTATACATGCTCTATCCTTGATATTGAGCACTTTTACCTATAAATATAGCATACCTTATATATATATATATATATATATATATATATATATATATATATATACACACACACACACGCATATGTAGTAAGTATATAAAAGCCATTTAAGATTCAGATTTGACATGTCATAACAATATATACATTAACAATTCCTCAACTTAGAAAAGATCAAAATATTAATAACCACACAATCATCTTAAATTACCTAATACAACAGAATCATTAGGATTATGTAAAGGCCCAGAGTTGTGGTTAATCTGAAGGTGGAATAAGCCAGCATCAAAATTAGAAATTCCATTTTCAATTGTGAAATGCACACAATTTTTTAACAAAGGAAACAACTGCATTGTTCAGATCAACATGGCCTATCAGAAATGTGTTTTCATGATGAAATGGAATTATGAACAAGTTTCTATTACAAATCAGCCAAGCATGTTAAGGCCAGCCCAAGAATGGCAGCATAATATCCACAGCGAACCTGATTATTACAGCAATGCTGCCAAGAGAAAGACAATACTTAAAGCAATAAAGAAAGCATCAAACAATTGAGATGTTGAAGAGAATCTTGCAATTTTAGCACACTATCATCTTTTCAGATAAATCTTCATTTGCTCACTTTCTAAAATAAACAAAGACCTGGTTATTGATTAAGCAAGAATTTTGTTTGAAATATCTGCAGCCTGTGAGTAAACATGGCAGATTTTTGGCTATGATATGAGGGATCATAGCCAAAAAGTACTCATTTATTCAAAACACCTGGAATTCATTGGGAATATTAACTCAAAAAAATGTAGCCATTCCACAGGCAAGATTTTTCACAATATTTTTTGATGTTATTTGCAGAAATCTGTATCCTTTACATAAATGCTGGAACACTATGACATTCAATAAAAATGGCACAAGAATAACATATACAATTGGTTCTCATAGCCAGGTGTGTCTCCTGACAGGAATTCTATTGAACATGGCAGGGCCATATGGAATTAGAAAATATTCTAAAAAGGTATGTACCATATTTAGATTATCAAAATATAGCATACCTTATAAATTCTTTTAACAAATAAATCTTTAAAATATGCCATTGTCAAGTCCAACAAATAAGATATTTCTGAATTTTTAAATCCTTAAATAAAAAGGTCTTTTGTTTGAAAACACAGATTTCTATTTATTTTTGTCACACCTCTTTTATATCTCAAATTATTCCAATTACAATGTTGTATTAGAAAGTCCTAGACAGTTTTATTCTGTTAATCTACTATTCAACAGAAATGGGTATACGGTTAATGAACATTGTTACCTATTGTGTTCATGTGATAATAGACTTCCTACTATCTCATTGTAGTTGTTTATTACTTGAGGTTTTGAAATGTTGTAATGAAATGTCTCTGTGATCTTTACAATATCTGACAAAAGGAATGTGGCTGCATAAAATTTTAAGTAAACCTCAGAAAATTTTCTACTATGATCCTTGGAATACTTCTAATAAGGCTTTTGGCAAACATCCTTTATGTCAAATCAGGTTTTCGAATGGTACAAGATTTTCAGAGTTAGTCAGTCAGCAGCAAAAGGCCAAAAAATGTGTACACGATTTGTCAACTCAACCATGAGTTTAAAAAATACAAGAAATATTATTTACTACAGTAATGGGATACTTTTGTAAAGTCTAGTCTATAAATTTTCCAATACCACCAATATAGCTTTATATAGTTGAATGGATATGAGTTTGTAACCCTGGGTTTCATGCTTATGCAATCGTCAGACAAACTGGTTATTCATTATACTAAATATGTTAGCTCTATCACTGATTACATGACAGTGATGAAATACAAGAACAACTCAGTAATAGTACAGTATTGCTGTATTCAATACACTGGAACAAGAAATCTAATTTTCATGATCAGAATGCTATCAGAGAAAAAAATAAAAGTGTAGAAAAATCTATGCCTATGTTTCATAGATGAAACACAGGCTTTGAATAAAATGCAATATAAAGAATTTCTTGAAATGTTAGGAAAGCTTTATTTACAAGAAAAAATATTCAAATAATTAATTTCCTTTCTGACGACAAACATCTTGCTTGGGACTTGAGGATGAGCTCAGTGGATATGCTAAAGTAGAAAGGGGCAAATGATAAAGATGTGTTTCCCTACTGTATTTATTTAGGCAGTACTACAGTGAGATGAATGTAGGAGAATGAGAAAAAAAGATTGATTTTCAGGGGACATAACCTTAATTACATATGCCATGCAGAAGATATTCTGCTGTTGGCAGAAGAATTATTAAATAAGGGAGTGAAGGAAAGTATGAAACAAAAAGGACTATTAACTCTAAGAAGATAGAATTCCTGTTTGTTAGCAAAAGGACAACCAAAAGTATGAGTTATATGTCAAGGATGTAAAAATCAAACAGATGTAGAAATCTATCTGGGTAATAGGTAGTAACTGATGATGGAGAGTGTAACACATAAATCTAAAGGAACATAGAGTCTTAAATACAAGAGTTAAATTTTTGTTGTGCCAAATTTACCAAATTTTTCAAAATGAATTTTTAAAAAGCCTGGAATTTTTCAGGAAGTATCAGAGATTCATTCAAATGTCCAAAACTTTAATAATTAGTAAAAGTACATAAATTGATAGATGAATGCAGGAAAAGACATTTGGGGGGGTCTCTTCTATCAATAAATTTCATGAGTTCAGAGGAAGAATTAATCCTGAAAATAAATAGTGGAGTATATCTCTAAATACCAATAAATAAAAAAATAGAAAGTGTGTTTGTCTGTGTGCATGCATCAGTTTGATGCAAAAATTCATAACAATTCTTTAAAAAATTGTTTTTTACTCATATAAATTCATGACATCAATATCTCCTCATCAAAGTACTTTTGCTGTAGTTTTTGTCAGCAAAACAATAAACAATAAATTCTTATGCTTACACTTTATTGACTTTTCTTTCCTCTCATCCATTTTGTCATTTTTGTGAGCTTTGTATGCAAGAAGAAAATTAAGAAAATTGCAAGGAACAGAGAAATTAAGTATAAATAGCATAAAATGTATATATCAATGTGCTTTAGATTTATAAAAAAAAAAAGATCCTTTATAGAATTTTAAAATTTTGTTCTTTTTTTTTTAATGCAGGATATTTTCATCTTTGTAACACAAGCATCTTGTTTATATTTAAAATTGGACTAGAAATGTTTTGTTTCTTTGATCTCAGTGTCTGGAAGCATTCTTTGTATTGGTTCACAAAATCCTGCAATTTCTAAAGGGAAGCAAAGTAACTGTATCACCCATTTGTTCTACAATTTTCTTTGGAGTTGCTGACAAATGTTTTGCACCATCATCAAAATCATCATCAGAATCATTTTACTCTAAATTACTGCAATACTGATAATTATCTCAATCATTTAAATTGTTTTTATTTTCTTAATTATCATGAAATCCATTTCCATAATTATCACATTATTGTCATTAACAATATTATCAAATCATTATAATAATAAATGCTGTTACCTTTTTAAGTAACAGCATTTATTATTATACTGATTTGATAAAAAAGTAATCAGCAATTTCAAAACAGAATAGATCAAGATGATTACCCCAATTAATTTATATGCAGGTAGCCAAATAATTATTGATGCAGAAAGTGGAATTGGTGAGCCAAGTTCAAATTCCAGGCTAGTTTGTTGCATTCATTTTTGTAATAATGATCTTAGGAAAGGCATGTATCTATCTCTTCTCTCCACTAACTATGGGTTAAATAAAAGCATAGTCGAGGCTCTATAGCCCTGAGTAGCAGCCAATCTACAAGAAGGACTATCTTGAATTTAAAAGAATGATGAAAAAAAATAGTGGGAAAATACTACTTTGTTTTTCCCAAGTCAAGGCAATTCACACATAATAAAAAGAAGGAATCCATGCAGAGCCATGATAACCTATGTCCTTAATAGACATGGTATAATTTTTTTTATAATAAACTGCTTCCTGCTTGTTGGAAATACTCTTCTCTAGTTTTAATTCAGATAAACCATATGATCTTTCTAACTACAGGCCTATTAGCCTTATATTTCTTTTTGACAAAGGACCAAAGGCTTTAATCAACTCATTAAACATCTCACCTTGCAGATTCTTCTTTCAGATAAATAATATGGCTTTTTTGCTCTAAATCAACCTCTGATCTATTAACAATTATTGCCGTAAGAGTCTTTCAAGCCTCAGATAAGAATTTGAAGTTCTGGTTGCTGCTTTGGACATCTTGAAGGCATTTGACATACTGGTCTTCTTTACAAGTTGAAAGGTTATGGCATTTCTGAACAAATTTTTTAATTGAATCAATTTTTCTTACCAAATTGTGAAATGAAAGTTGTCCTGCATGGCCACACTTCTTGATCATTCTGCAGTAATTCTGACTCATTGTACCTTCTTGGGCTAATGTTCTCTGCTGACATGAAGTGAAAAGATTATATTGAATCAAGTGCTAAATCTGCTGCTAGAAAAGTTGATTCCCTGTGTTATGCTAAACAATTCTTTCTCTCCATAATTTATCTAAAATCCAAAGAAGTATCTGCAATGTTATTGGTCCTGGTAATACATAATCCTATTTCATATAACGTGTAAAAATGACTACAAATATTATAAGACTTAACCATAAAAAATAAACAACCTTCTATCAATAACATTTCATTCAATTCAGGGTTAAAAATATAAAAAGGGTTAAAAAAATAGCAGGGTATACTGAGCTCTCTAGCCTTGGATGTTAGCCAGACTAACAGAAATCTCAATCTAAAACTGTGGAGGAAGCAATGGGTTGTCACTCCACTATATTTCCCAAGAAGTCATGGCAAGTCACATATTCATAAAAAAGGGAATCTATATAGAGCTATGATCATCTACACTCTGATAGAATGTAGAATTAAAAAAAAATATAGCTGCAAATATATATTTAGAACCTTCTAATAATAGTAAAGAGTTATTTCATTTTGATGGCATGATCAAACTTGTTAATAAATAATGAGAAAAAGGGTTTTTTGGCACAGTTAATAAAAACATATTGTACTGTACTAAATATATAAATAAAATTGAATGTATTTGTTATAAAATTCATTGTTAGTATCATCTTCATACTAATTCCCTAATTCCATTTGATCATCATTAACTTTTCTTTCCACATCAACATAATCATCAACATCTATATTATTGCTTCCAAAATAATTCCTTCTATCTTCTCCTTACCATTTTATTATCTTTTGTTGGTATTAAAATCCCAGAAATGATACTTTGACAATTTGCATCCTGTAGATTTGAAACCCTTTATTAACATGGTCCTTAAGCCTGCAGCATTAATTAAAATTCTATCTTACAACAAAGCATAAATGTAAGACCCCCCTCCAACAGAAGATAAAAAGTGAAGCCATGTAGCTGACTTCCAAGCATTAAACATATTTAAACACAACCAGATCTGAAGGCAAAATATTCATTTCTTCAGCACAGCGATTCTCAACATGATCCTTTTTGACCTTGAGAGAGGAATTTCAAATTTAATAAGAGACATTCTTTACTTGGAAAGAGAGAGCGTGCGTGTGCATGTGTGTGTTTAAGAATGTAAGCAACTGTGTGTTTTTAACAGATTCATTCTATGGTACATGAATTCTTCATTCTGAAATCAATAATTCAGTCTCTAATGAATTATTAGTGGGAACATCAAATGGCACAATAAATAAATGCATATAAAGTGGATTCTGGTTAATCTGAACATCAATTACAATAACCATTTAGACCAGATTACAAGAATGGATTGAAATTTTTATAATATTTTGTCCATTTTATACAATTTTATGTAATATTTTGCCTATTTTATACAAATCTATTTAAAAGAAACATTTTAGGGTCCAGAATTTGTGACCCAGATATGGTTTGCTTAAGCAGAATTCACTGTAAATGTGTATAGACATACAGACAAACATATTTACACAGCAATCTTTAGTTTAAATGTTTTATTAAACAATGGGCAAGGAATGTTTGTTAAGCCTTTTGTTGAGTTTCTCTTGATGTCAAATAATTTGACATCAAGTGGAAATTTGCAATGGAACTTCCAAAATTTTATGTAATGTACTGAGTACTTTCAAACATTGTCAGGCATTTTTGAGTGAAAGAAAGAAGTCAGGAGGTTGTGCATTTACGCTGCTAATTGGTGAAGTTTGAAATGAATATGGTTTTATATGCTATAGTGGTGGAATAAATTGTAACATCACATGACTAAAATGACCACATGTATATATTTATGAGGTTGGATCAATAAGTATGTAGCCTAACAAACAGATAATGAGTTGAATTTTGATGCAAAATTTACAATGTATAATGTTCAAACTATGAGATTGATATTTATTAATGAATTAAGTGTACAAGAAGAAAGTATAATGTATGGAGCAAAAGGATGGTATGAAATGGCTAGAAAACACAAAAGGTTGCAAGAAGAAAGGATAATGGATGGAGTAAAAGGTTGGTGTCCAAAGTGAGAAGACAGTAGATGGATGGATGAAATAGACAGTTTTACTAATAAAACATGGTAGACAATAAAACAGTCTTGTTTGTCAAGACAGTAGCTGAAAAGCATTTGTTCAACAGTGCACTGTCTAATTATATATATATATTAGATCCAATGAGAAAAGGTATAGCAATGGCAAGTATATTGAGCCCATGCTTGCCTAAGGACCCATAAGATAATTAATATAAAAATAATATATTAGGTGATATTAGAATAGTCTTCATCTCTATCACCCAAACACTTGTTGACTAATTTCAAACATATTCTACAAAAATCTATTAACTTTGTACAAAAATATCTTCTTTCTTGCCACAATACACAGAACATGCTTTGGACCCCCATTACTGATTATTATATAGTTCTATTGAAAAATGTGTGTTCCCTTGTAACTATTATCTTCTCTTATACACCATCTCCCTTCAGGAAATGGGTAATGATGACTCTTTACAAATTCCTGTCTTTTCTTGCTCCTCTTTACAATCCGTCTCTGTCTTTGTTGCACCAACCATTTACAAAAATTCATTAAAGTATGTTACTCACTTTCTTCTTCCAACTTCTCTTGATTTCAAAGTATACCCAGTGAGTGTTAGATTCTCCAGGCCCTCTTTCTTCACAATGTATCTGTGGACATGAAAATGAGACTAACCTCAGTTCTCGGCACATAAGAGTTCGTTTGTGTCTGGCGTGTAAGTAATTGGTCGAAGAAAGACACCTTTCGGTGAGTTAACTTATAAATCTTGATTGCTTATCATTCCTGCTGGGATTTCCTTAGAACTAACTACGAGGCGGTGTTGGAACATTTGTGATCTTGGAGTTGTTGTAGCTGGTGTAGCTGTCGTTAAGCTGAGGAGTGTTTCGGAAGAATGCCGGGCCAACCCAACATTGTTTGGACCAAAACCAACCTGTTCCCTTCCTATTGTTTGGACAAAAGCTATTTTAATGGGGACAGATTCGACCTGAAATTGAGTAATGGCTCAACCCGGTACTTGACTGGTAGAAAAAAGTGGAATTACATTGCCTCTTGTCTGGCATAAAAACATTGAACATGTTATGGGGCTTTTTTTGTATCAACAGCTCATCATTATAAAGAGAATGACCTATCAAGGCGTTTGCTATCGACCCCGCCACTGAAAATAAATGGGAACTTTACTTGAGGCAAGTAATAGTATCTCATCTGGAAGTTGCCCGGTGTTGTTGGGTGGACTGAGAGTGCCTTGGCATACAAATTTCTGGTGGGGCTCCCAAACCAACTCCTGCGAGTGAGCTTAAGCATAGACTCGTTGTCCCTTAATGACCTGGTAGACCGGGCCAGGACCACAAAATAGTTATAGTCCACGCCGGTGATAAGGGGAGCCCCGTGGTAGAATGGTATGTTAAATGCGGTGGCCAGGGCCAGAGAGGAAAACGGCTGTTATGCTAGAAAAAGCGGGGCGGGGACAAAAGCGTCGACCTCTTCCTAAGCAGAAAATTAGATGTTGATCATCCAAATATGAGACATTGTGCTGGCACTTCGATTCGGTTGAATTAGTGTAGGGTGACCACCATCAGTGGAGAAACACGAAGGTGTTGCGGGGTAAGAGAGTCTGCTAGGTGTCTGAAAAAAAGTTTGACCTGCTTCTAGGAGTATGATGCCATCAGAGCTTTAGGTGGTTTACAAATGAGCGGGACATACAGTTTCTAGGGCCCCAGTTTGCAGCTCTGAGGATCGAAGAGACTTTATCACGAATTTGACCACAGCAAATTGGACCACCTAGCTCAGGAACAGTTGCTAGCCTACCATGTGCCCGATCAAAATCCATACGAAGGGAGCTCCGTGAATGGAAATGGCTGGTTGATTCCTTACCCCTATACGGATCAGGTGACAAAAAATGTAGGCGTGATGGAGGACTCAATGTTGATGCGTGGCTGACTTTTGCCAGCAACAAATCAAAAATGTCCTAAGAAAATACCTGCATGGCCATTTCAGGCGGTGGTGTTTGCCGGAGGAAGCCTTATTGGCTGAACGTGGCACCCCAAATAATGAAGACCAAGTTGTCACAGGAAGAAACAATAAAAGAGGGGACATGGCGTACCTTGATGATATATATGTGAACGAAAGGCGTTGTGAGTCATCACAGAGGTCCAAACTGGCTGAAATGCAGGAAAAGTTTTTTAGTAAGCGTTAGTACTGAACTGCAGTTCCTGAAGTACCCGATTATATATTTCCTGTGTGGAAGACTTGTGGGGCATCTAATGTTTGGTCATCCTAGTCACAAAAGGCTGGGACGATGAAACAGCGGACGAAATGAACCAAAAGAAAAGCAGGATGACCCGTAAACAAACCAGGAGACGAACTGAAAAGAAGCTCTCTGGCGATTGGTGTGCTGTTGAATTTTATAATTAAAATATTCAATATCATTAAGGCATCAACCTGGCACTCAGTTTAAGAAATTACACATCCTCACTGGATATCGGACACATCATCAGCGAGATTATTAATGAGTACAACCTATCTATCATCAAATATCTGATTGTTCGTGTAGTTAATGCGAAGAAAGTACAGATCTGTTAAGGCGGCGGACAAAATCAAGGAGATACACCCAACAGTGTCGGAATACTATACAGTTGAAATCAATTGATTATTCTGGTGAAGGAATTGCCATAACAAGGCTAAATGGCGGAAGATAGAAAAGACATATCACTGGGATGGACATAACCCATGTTGATTTGGTTCGCAATCTGGCGCCCATTAGTAAGACAGGAGAAAAAAAGAAAGAAAAGAGAGGATAAAAGTTTAGGCGAGGTGGGGGATCCGGCTCAGACAACGGCATCAGCGGTGTGTTTCGCGGCCAGGAAACATCGAGGCGGTCTATAGATAAGCAAAATGGCCAAAATCCATCGCTTGCGCAACAAAGGGCATTGGCGTTTGCCTGATCCGGGAAACACGAGGGCCGATAAGGTAGGGGACACCGTCTGGGTTCTCCAATAGGCGGTGCACCACCAGCTTTCGAAAAGCGAATCACCGCATCGTCAATGAGCAAGCATTACTCCACGCCATGTGAAGGATGTCGGCCGCCCTAAATCTGAACCAGTTGACTATAGCAGCAGTGGTGAATCATCCAGCGATGAACTGTGGATCAGCCTATTTCGGGCCTGATGGTTTGACTCTGCGGATCCCAGCTGATGCTGATAGTTCGACGCCCCTTCTGAGAGTCGATGAAAGAAATCCAGACAATTTAATGATGCCGCAACAAAGCGACCGGCGTCCGCCAATGCCACATTTGATCTTGAGACCAGGGGTGGAGTGTGGAAATGAGACTAACCTCAGTTCTCGGCATAGAGAGTTCGTTTTTTGTAGTTGGTTGAGTCGAACTTATGGAAATGCGATCTCGTGGCGAGGATTGGCGAAGAGAGAACTTGGGCGTATGCAAATTGGTTGGTGTTCGCTGGGATAAATGTGACGGCGGGAGACCAGAGTTTTTGTTGTTGTCGAATCACGAGGGCGGTGTTGGAACATTTGAGTGCAAAGATCTGTGGAGTTGTTGTAGCTGGATTGTAGCTGTCGTTAAGCTGAGGAGTGTTTCGAGGAACAGGCGGTGCCGGGCCAACCCGTCCCGTCTATTGTTTGGACCTAATTTTACGAGAGACCAACCTGTTTCCCTTCCTATTTTTTGGACCGAATTTTGCGACAGTATCTAAGAAATGTCAGTAGACTCTTTCTGATTGTAAATATAAGCTTGCTTATCATTCCTGTTTTCCTTAGAACTAACTTGTTGCATTTGTGTTCTGTTCATGAATACAACATTCCAAAAAGAGCCAAAGTGTTAAACAATAGTAATGACAGCTAAAAACAGAAAGATATTTTTTGTTACACTATCAATACTGACCTCATGCATAGAAAATAAATGGGTTAGTAATAGTCAGAAGCACAAGAGAGTGATTTACAAACCAACCTTCTGTCAACACAAAATAGTTATATGGATAAGAGGACCAGAAAATAGCAGAGAAAATCTATAAGAAAAGAACATTTAAGTTGTATAAATAGAGTCTGAATTATAGGCTAGCAATAAGAGAGTCTGAGTGGAAAAGTTTGGTAGCAGAGAAGAGAGTTGGGTCAGGTTTAGCAAATCTAGACATTATTTCTACTTTTGGTAAGAGCTTATCACTGACTAAATTTTAGCAACAGTTGCTCTACAATCCACAAGGGTCAAAATACGGATCAGGTGACAAAAAATGTAGGCGTAGAGGATCAAGAGTGGCTGACTATTGAACAAATCAAAAATGTCCATCCATGGTTTTGGGGTGGAGAAGATTGGTAAACAGAAGTCAAGGAATCTGGAGCAGATATAAATAAAAAGTTTTAGTAATAGTACTGCCACTGATTATTATTTTGGCGAATGTTTGTCATCCTAGATAATGCAAATGAACCACAAACCAGCAGAGAAAAAGAACTTGAATTTTATAATTAAAATATTAATATCATTAATTCCTTCTTTACATTCCTCATTATCATCATCAGCATTATTAATGATATTACTATCATCATATCTGATTGTTCGTTAGTTAATTAGTACAGATCTTATACCCTGTCAATACATCATAAATAATTGATTATTCTGTTTGATAACAAGGAAAGATAGAAAAGACATATCAGAGATGTTGTTTGGTTACAGTGAGAAAAAAGAAAGAAAGAGAGGATAAAGGAGGTGATAGCACTCATGTGTTTAACATCTACTTAAGCAAAATGGAAATCTTTACATTTGTATCCTCTTACTTCTTTAAATAATGACCTGCATTCATACTTATGGTTGTTATTGCAATATTTCGATAAAGCAGTTAAGCTCAAATATTTAATGATACAATAGAGAAATTCCTACAGATATTTTGTAGTTGTTAAACTTGTTAGGATCTGTCTACCCAGGTTTTTGTTGTTGTCCAGATTCCGAACATCTAACAACAACACATCTTTTAAATGAAACATTCCTTGCAGTGAAATTTGTCTTAGGAAGTTGCAGTGTGAGATGTGTATACAGCCACTATGCTAGGCCACAAAAATCTCCTGAGCCGACCAAACATAGAAATGAATACAATATGGGAACCAGCAATAAGGAGTGCCAGAGAAAAGCGATAATAACAACAAAAGTTGCAATATGAGCTCTGGTAAAAACATGAACAAGTGGATAAAGGCGTTGGTTAGATCCAGTGACTGGAGCCAAAGAGTGTGAGAACTTTCAAAGGGAAATTAGCAGGAGATAACTGATAACTGACATCCATTAAAACATAGCATGTGGAACTAGAACAGTCTACCCCAGTGAGCGAAATAAAGGGTTAAGTTTGTCGCCATATTTATTACAACATTTCAGTCATTGTATGCTCCAGCCTTCTTCAGGTGGTTGGAATGTCAAACTTAACATTCCAACCACCAAAATGTTGTAATAAATATGGCGACAAAGATGAGGGCAATAGTCCAAATAATGTAAAAAAAAAAACACATTTTAGGATAAAAATTCTAAAATATTTAAGATTAAACTTGATATTTTAAGCTGCATTATATGTAAAAATGACCCCAAGCTACAGAAACTCCTAATAACTCTGTGAGTGAGGTACTCTTACTCCAATGATACATTCAAAAAAATAAATGCATAAATGTTGCAGAAAATACTTGGAGTTGTTTATTTGTGCAAACCAAATGATATAATTTCAAAAACTTCAGAGACTGTCCAGAGCCCAGTTTTCTTTCTCTTGAATGTCATGGTTTTCCTCCTAAGAGTTTTTAACTAAAACTTTGGACACCCTACATCAACCCCACAAAGTTGTGAAATGCAACTTGTCTCACTGCCAAACTGCTTCTCCCAAATGTCTTGAAGCAATTATCCTAAACAAGAATAAGATCATTTGCAGGAACAGTCACATCCTAATTACAACAGACTTGCTCTTTGAATTTAAGTAACTTCAATTTCCAATAATGCTCAGTTTTGTTATAACCATTAACAAAGAACAGCAACAATCACTCAAGATTGTTGACGTCAGCTTTCTTTCATACTTTTCCCATGGCCAACTCTATTTATTCGACTGTTCAATTCCTAACCAATCTTTTCATATTTCCAACCAGCAGGATAAGCACTAAAATCATGAACCCAAAAGACATGATAAGAAACTAGATTGTTGTTTTGTTTTGGTCATCAGAATATTTTTTCAGTAGCAGATATTTACTCAAGTATAAATAGTGTCAATAATCCTTTTTCCATTTGTTATGTCATGTAACAATAAAATATATTAAGGAACATATTCATTCCCCCTATGTTTATTATATATGAAGTCATTTTTTCCTTGGAAAATGTAAGGTACTCTTGCCTGTCATTATTATGAAAAATATAATATCATCTCTACTATTACTGATAACATTAGTATCAGGATTTTTATCATGGTTATCATCGTCATTTTCAGTATTATTATTTACTACTACATCATTATTTTCAGTCCTGTTAGGAGAACCACTAGAATATTTAATGTGTTACAAATATTGAAAAAAAGGTAACAGTTCTACAAATGATTCTCACTTTTTCTTTTTTAAAAACTCAAACGGATTTAACAATTATCTGACTTGAGATATCTATAGTTTTATTGTTTTTGTTACATTTTTTTTTTGTTTTTAATGCTATATCTCTTCAAGATGTAAGTGATAATGGCTCTCCAAATCTCCTCTTTTTCTTTAATAGCTGTAAACTGTGCATTGCTATGATTGTTCTTGAGAAAAATAGGGAATTTTTTTTCTCCATGACTTTAAAATCAGGGTCATCTTCTAGACTGTTTACCAACCAAGGCTAAAGAGCCTAGTCTGCTTCCCTATTTAAACCATAAATGGAGAAGATCCATAGATTCATGTCTTTTCCATTGA